>OZ001351.1:30818748-31078997 GCA_963924055.1 Drosophila limbata
GCAAGCAAAATGCAGTCGTGAAGCTTTACGTGGATGATTAAATGGTGGTTTTTTTTTAGGTTTCAATCTTATTAGATGATTAGCCGACAAAATCACATGTTTTACAGTTGATACACTTGCTTTAACACCACAAATTTCTTTGGTTTTGGGTGCTGAGAGGTGGGAATTGGACGCACTTCGAGCAATATGTCACCTGTCCGCCGCAGTGGTCGCGTGTTTGACTTCGTTTTTGATATTTTTGTCATATTCGGCACTGTATCTTCAAAAGTTACTCTCAACATTTTGGCTTCTTCCAATTTTTTTATCGATTTTGATATGGCCAAGACCACTTTTATGATAGGGCTCGATTTGGCCTCTTTCGTACTCGGACAATTGCTATTCATGGCTTATTTTTCATTTAATATAAAGAAAATATATTAATTTACTAATTTGCAAACAAATTCTGTCGTTATATCGCCGAATTTTGCTCACAAACTGAAATTCATTCAGCTGAACCTATTCAGTTGAAGCAAAAATAAAGCATTAATTTTGTTACTCTTTCAGAAGAAAAAATAATTAAGCAATAAATATTAAGTTTATGAAAATCATACTTTGGCATCTTACTATTAAAGAATCAGAGAACTATAGAAAAAAAATTTCATGTAAATCGGAACATTGGTTTAGGAATTACAGCCCAATTCCTACCCCGGAAAGCATGAACCTATTCAGTTGATCGGCAGTGTATGAAAGTGTTATACAAATGTTATACAAGTTGTATAAAGTTTTTTTTGAGCCTGGGCCATCGACTTATTTGTCTATATTGCTCTTTCGTTGCCAAGTATAAGTTTTAAACTGCTATAAAAGTGTAATACAATTGTTATACAAGTCTAAAATTAGTTGAATTTGCCCAGTAATCTCTGCCACTTAAAGTAGCGAATTTAAAAGTGTTATACAGCTGTTACACAAGTTGTATAAAGTTTATTTTAGTCTGGTCGATCGACTATTTGTCTATATTTCTCTTTCGTTACCAAGTACAAGTTTTAAACGGTTATAAAAATGTTATGTATTTAACTGTTATACAAGTCGACCTAATTTTAAATTCGGTTTAATTTGCCTGGTTATCTCTTGCCATGCAAAGTAGCGAATTTCAATGTGTTATAATACTGTTATACAACTGTAATACAACTTGATAAATTTAATTAAATTGGCAGCAGTTAATCTTTACCCTAATTCGAAAGCTGTAAGTATCTGCTGTTGCTTAACTGTTATACAACTGTTATAAAGTGAATACATAACAAAGTTGCTGGTTTAGTCAAACAGTTTTCACTCTTTCCACCTCTTAGAGGGTATTTACTAGTCGTGGCGACACCTTCCACTCGACTTGGTTTAAAATGGCTCCATTTGATGGTCATAAAAGCGACAACTTAGTTTTGCCGTCTGCACTATAATAAAGTGGCATCCATGAGCATGAAAGTGGCTCTGGCCCTGATCCGTGGCCCTGGACTTGGACTTGTAGTCGGGTCTCGGCTTACACTGCTCCTTGTCCCTTGTGCCGTGCTCCATTGTCAAAGCCGCTCATCACTCAGTGCCGCAATGGCTGTCATTAATCAAACTGCGCCAAAAACACCCGCCCACTGACCAGCCCTAAACCCCTACCCCTACCCCTCACCCCCTGTAACCCGCTAACCACCCCTCCTCCAGCAGTTCTGTCTCCCCTAAGTTCCCCGTCCAGACTGGCCATAACAACGGACAATGCGAATGATACGCGTCGCTTTTGGGTTTTTATTGCATTTGTCAACCCAAAAACACAGAAGATCCGCATTCAATCTGTCCTACTATACACTCGGAAAAAGGTGACATCCTAAATTTAAGTTTCTTCGTACTTGAATTTATACCGACTTTGTTCTAAAAATGTTTAGATTGCTGTGCACTACTAGTCTTGAATTAAGTATGAAACGATCTTAAATTCAAAATACCGATTCTATCCAAGCTTAGTTAAAATATATAAGACCAAAAATTCTGTGAATTTCATTAAAAAACATGCAGAAACAGTCGGGTTTCAAGATTGAAATGAACTTAAATATAAGAATGCCTACACAGAAAAAAAAATGCCATTCTAAAATCAAGTTTAAAATTCTTGATTCAAGCCTGCATTTTTAAGTATGTTTTCAGGATTAAACTGAATAATCAAGCCTGTATCGGGATTGAAAATGGAAAATAAGCCCAAATTACTTGATTCTCTCTCGGCCTCTCTCATTTCAACTGGTCCGATGGCTCAGTGGTTAGAGTCGCCGACATGTTTGAAAAAAACCTGGGTTCGATTCCCCAGTCAATTGCAGTCACAAACATTCCCTTCCTTACAAAAAAAATGTTTAAAAAAAAAACAATGAATAAAAAATGTTAAAAAAAAATAATTGAAAAAAGAAAATTTAAAAAAAAAAATTAAAAAATAAAAAAGAATAAAGAAAAAATTTGAATAAGAAAAAACGACCAGAATAAAAGAAAAGTTAAAAAAATTTTTTTTTTTTGCTTTGCTTTAAGAATTTTTAGGATTGAATTCGGGATTGAAAAAATCAAGTATTTCATACTTGGTTTAAGTAAAACCGAGATTACCCCACTTTTGACATCGTTTCGGATTGAATCCGGGCTAAATATCCCTGATTTTTTTTCTGTGTAGTACTAAAAAGAAGTATAGTATATATTTCCGTTATTGCGAAAAGCCAACTTGAAACAAGCTGGCCTGTTCCGAATTTCGAAAACGAGTCGATTTGCCACAAAACGAGTTGATTGCTGTTCCGAATTCCGAAAATCGACAATTATTGTCGTTTTCAAAACGTGTGCTTTAGAGTCACAGGTTTTAAAAGTAAATGCCATGTAAAGCTTTAAAATGAATACCTAAACTTATAATCTAAAAATTGTAATAATGTTAAAAATTTTTAGAATCGATTAACATCACTACTTCAACTTTAAACAGTTGTAGTATTTTTTAAAAGAATTTTTTTAAAAGCATCTATAAAATATTTTATAAAAAACAAAACCGAGCTGTTCTGACTTCAACCTTAAATTTTTTTATTGATACCAAAAGTCGCAATCGAAAGCGGCTAGAGTTGCATAATTGAGTAAAAAAAAATCGAACAACGAAGTCATAGTCTAATTTACCTTCTATCTGCTATATTAAACCTGAAATACTTTAAATGAATTTTTGAAACGTTTTCAAAACCTAGTTCGAAAAGTGAAAACAAGCCCATTTCGATCGGAATTGGGAACAGCAAATTGTAAAACGTTCGTTTTCGTTTCGTTTTTAGTTTTTGAAAACGTTCGGAATTTGAAATAGGCCTGAAGATTTCATTCTCAGTCAGCTTTCGAGATCATTTGTACTTGAATATTCCTTGTTAAAGTAAGGAAATATTGACTTTTTTTCGAGTGTATATATGATGGTCAGGAGAAGAGCAGATGAAAGGGAAGGGAGGTGAGGAGTGGTTCCTTGGGAACATTGACAGTTGCAGGACAATGTCTGTCTCCTTTCACTCCTCGCATAAACCAGCAACTGTCTGCGATACTGTCCCCCTGGCTGTTATACGTTTGGAATATTTGGCTCGGTCACAGCATAATTATTGCTCACTTCACATTGTTGCTGTCCTTGGCTATCCTCACTCCCTTTCTCTCTGCCTCTTCTCAATCGTATATGTATATCCCCCAAGGTGTTCCTGTTGCCATTTAACGCTGTCTGTGCAACTGTCTGTGACAACTGATTTATGCTTTCCATGCGATAATTGACTCGCTTTACACTGTTTTTTTAAAGGGGGATTTCCCTTGTTTTTATAACAGTTTTTTGTTAGTTTGTTGTTGCAGTTAGGTGGCAACTCTATTGTGATTAGATTAGATTTAACTTATTACTTGCAATGCAAATAATCATATCAAAGGTTTTGCAATTTAGTAAGCTGCTTAGAATGTTATGGATTTGAATTAAGTGCCCTGGACTCTAAGTTATTTATTATTATTGTATATTAAAAAAAAGTTAATTTTCATTAAAATCCAATAAAGAAAATCTCGATACCCCTGAACTTTAAGTTGTATTTTTATTTAACGAAGTTAGACTTTTGTGGAATACATTAGGTTAGCGTTAATAAAGTTATGATTAGCCTAAGCATATTTTAAGTTAAATTTGATTAGGTTATGTTAGGTTAGTTTAGGTTAGGTAAGGTAAGGTTAGATTAAGTTAGGTCAGGTTAGCCTAAGTTAGGTTATATAAGGTTAAGTTAGGTTAGGTTAGGCTAAGTTAGGTTAGGTTAGGTTAGGTTAAGCTAGGTTAAGTTGGGTTAGGTTAGGTAAGGTTATGTTAAGTTAGGTTAGGTGAGGTTAAGCTGGGTTGTGTTAAGTTTCTGAAGCTGGTAGTTAAGTAATAATTTGTATTTAAATTAAGTTAGGTTAGGTTGAGCAAGTTGAAAGGTCCCTTAGGGTACTCTTAAGTTCATCGAGGTTAGCTAACGCGACTGAATTGGATTAGGTTTGATGAGTTTTTGGTTAAGTTTTTGTTGAGGTTGCTTAGGCTTACGTTAGGTTAGATGAAAGTAAGCCAAGTTAACTTAGATTATTCTAGAATAGGTTTGAAGAGCACAATTAACGGGCATGATATAAGGATCCAATTTTTTCTAAACATAACAGGAGAAAGATAAACGTTTTTTTTAGTTTAGTTTAAGCTCACAAAGCTTAAAGATGTTCGCCCAGCTGTAGCTAAGTTTATGCAATGCAAGTGTGTGCACGACTAGCAAATACCCGGTAAGATGTTCAAACTGCCAAATTACTTGCAGTCTATATTTGAAATTTGTTGAAGATAAGTAACTTCCGAGTTTTTCGCAAAAGAGATTAAGTTGTCGGGGAAAGGGGAGAGGGGTGAGAGGAGGTTGGGTTAGGGTATCATCTAGTTAACCTTGTAAGACGTGAGTGACTAATCGGAGGGCAAACAATGTGAAGCTGTTGGCTGCTCATTAAATTCGCTTCTAGCGCTTGTTTGCACTTGAAATCCACACGCGCTGCCGTTGCCTCAGTGCATGCCACATGCCACACACACACACACACACATACACAAATATACACAGAAAAAGAAATTCCGGAACTCCGGGATAAGATCAAGATGTCAGAAGTTCGGTAATCTATCAATCTCTTGAGTACGAATTACTTGACTCCAGTAAGATTTTCCTTTCTTCTTTACTTGTAAAATGTATGCTGAAATCAAGAAATTTCTGGATGATTTTTTGTTTCCGTGTACAGTTTAGCCATCATTCATAGCAGATGCAAAACAGGAAGAGTAACTGCAGCAGAGAATGAACTAAAGGGAGGCAATCAATCAGCTGGACAAACTATTAAAACAAAAGTCAAATTCACCATCTCCATATCCATATCCATATCCATATCATCCTTCTCCTCCTTCTCGTCATCTTCTGCTGCTGTGTAATGGAGTAGTGCATTAATTTGATAAATGTGTGTGTAATTTATTGGCCATAACATTTGCCATAACATTTATATATTCTACACACATTTATTTAACAAATCGAATGTTGTCGAGCATTTTGAATTTACGTTTATTGTCAAACCAAATGCAGCAATTAAAGTGATCGCTCTTGTGTCAACATTGATGTTTGTTTTTTCTGTATTCATTTCATGTGACACCCAAGATACCACGCATATAAACAAATGTAACACACTCACACACACACACATAGTCACACCTACATATACATAAGTGCGCAGTTATGAGAGTGTCCTTGCACAGGGACAACGCGATGACAAGTGAATGCTTCCGGCGATTTCATGCCAGTGGCACAACAACAACGTATTGGATGTCAGCAACAATCGCTGACAGCACGCAGTGCATGCACCAGCATATACCCTGTAATTGCATTTGGCTGGCACATCAATGTATCTTTGAAGTAGCTTCAAATACATATTAACATATTAAAACTTTTTGTAAAAAATCGGAAAAAATTAAGCTTCCGCTGTCCACTTTTTTCATGTTTTTCCCTGATCTTTTGCTAGAAGAGCTTATCTGTGTATTTTGCTGGAATATCTCATACGACAACACAGCTTTTTATTTTGAGGGTTGTTTCTTTGGCAGTTAAATGATATAGCAATCTGATTTTGACCAAATTTGATCAGAATGCAAGAGACAGGCCCAAACATATTATCTGTAAGTTTGGTTTTGATATCTTAAGAAACCAATAAGTTTTTCATACTAAGCGTTTTCCTGACCTTTGACCCCGAATTTGACCCACTTACTGCACGATGAAATTGTCGCAACTATTTTGTGTGAAAATTTCATCTTTCTACGTTTAACCGTTAGGCCTACAAGTTGATTCTCAGTCAGTCAGGACAAAGAGTTTTTTATATACATATATTTAGATATGTATATAGAAAATAGAGTTTAAATATTTTTCTTCAGTCATAAATTAAATTATTTACATAATTTAATGAGATTGTTGATTAAAAATGTGTTTTTAAAGAAGTATTTATTTTACAATGTATGCCAAACGTGAAGTAATATATTAATTAAATTTAAAACTAAATTATAAATATTGTTAATTTATAACTTATACTATTTGAAATGATTTAAAATAAGTTGAATTCTCTTGTTTCTGTTAGTGTTAGTGTTCTTTAGTTTAAGAAAGTCATTGTTGCGCTACGAAAAATTAAATCAATATTTGAAAAAATAACAAAATTTATTTATTTTCTTGTTGACTGATTTTAGCTGACGTTAACTTATTAAATAAATGAAACTAATGCTAAAACTAATATTATATTACCGCTTTCTTCTTATTTTTTTTCTTCTTGGCTTTAAATTGCATTCGTAAACTTTTAACTTGCTGATAACACTCAGACATTCTGGAAAGATCTGTAATTCTATGAATAGAACTCTTTAAGTCTCAGTCTCGATCATATAATGTAATGCGGACTATTTTGGCTCTCTTCTTTATGCCGCATTCGTAAACGTTTAAATGCAAATTCATTTATTTCGAAATAAATTTTTTGTATCCTGCATTGACTTGTCTTTCTATCTTCATCTTGCTCTTACTTTCGGAATTCTTCTTTATGTCGCATTCGTAAACGTTTGAGTGGCAAATTCATTATCATTATGTTATTGTTATTAATTGAATATAAATTGATAGTCCCAACAATTTTAGCACAAGAGTTAGCTAAAATACCCTTTCCTAGCTGCAGCTATAGGGTATAACAAATACTTGCCTTATTCTTATGGCTGTATATGAGAGTGTGTGTGTTTTGTGAGTGTGTGTGTGTGAGCGAGAGTGCCTGTGTGTGTGTGTGTGTGTCTGCGGGGAAGCTGTGAAATTTCATTTGAATGTCTCTCAGTGGACAAATCAAAGTTAACGAAGCTACAGAAGAAACAGCAGTGGAAAAGCAAGCGAAGCGTAGAAAAACGCGCCAAGGAAAATTGAAAAATCAGCAACAACACAAAGGCCAAAATAGCAAGGACACGCCCATGGGCGGTGGGGTGGGGACATCACAAGAAGAAGCAGAGCAACAACAACAACAATACTTGTTTAAATTATGATGGAAGCCCAAAAGCCAAAAGCAATTAAGTTTTTTCAGCTGCAGCACATAAATTTGCGAAATGCCCAAAAAAGTAGGCTAAGCATTTTTATGTGCCGCTTTTCCCCCTCCCCCTCCTCCTCCCATTTCCCCATCCCACTTTCGTTCTCTTCCGTTTGCAGTGGACAATGCGAGAGGAGAATAATGATGAGGGGATTGTTTTGTGGACTTTTCATACTGGATGATGTTACAATAGCATTGCATTTTTATGCAAATATGCACTGCAAGAAAAGCTTCAAATTCTTGATTTTAGCATGTATTTTTTAAGATTGTTATTAAATAAACACAATATGCAACCATTTATTAAATATGATGATGATTTCACTGAACAAACGAATGTCAAAATATTTTTTTTGAGAATAAATTAAAAAATCGTAATGAGAAATTTCGAGTTAGCCGCACTTTTGACACCGTT
Organism: Drosophila limbata; assembly: GCA_963924055.1. Taxonomy (NCBI): domain Eukaryota; kingdom Metazoa; phylum Arthropoda; class Insecta; order Diptera; family Drosophilidae; genus Drosophila; species Drosophila limbata. Next base: position 30,826,748 of record OZ001351.1, read on the forward strand.
TAGGCTTGATTTTATCCCGGAATCCCCGTTTTATTTTTCTGTGTACATTTTTGTTAGCCCCTCCCCCCTTTAGACATCACCGCCGCCTCTGGCAAAACTGTCACGTCCATCAAACTGGGCGCAGTTTTGGGACAATGCCCTGAGATTTGCATATGGCAGATACGGAATATCACTGGGTATCTAAATAGTTATCATTTGCATAGCTATGCGGATTAGCATACTCATATTTCAGCTGTCACTTCTATGCTCTTAACTTGGCCAAAAGCTGTGTGAGCTTCAGCTAACAGTGCTGCAAATTATGAGATACTATATTTTATTTTTGCTCATTTTTTTGTGATATTTCAAATGAATTTTCGATTGACTGTTTGATTCTATTTATTTATATACATATATATTCTGCCAATCTTTATAGCTTAATACCTTCAGTATTTATGGCTCAAACTTAATATACCTCCAGGGTATAATAGTGATTCGAGTTAGGTTAGTTCGACTGTATTTTCTTTCGTAATCCGATAAGTTTTAATTATGATTGTTTATTCAAACTATCCAAAAAATAGTCCGTTAACAATAGAGATGCTTTTCCTCTACATATTTTCGACATATTTTTTGTTAAACAATATTTCATAGTTTTGAGCATACCTGTTAAATAATGATTAGTCATCATAATCATTAGTAAAAGTCGAACTAATGATTAAATTACGATTATTTTCGGTTTTGCCCAATTATTTAATTATTACAATTACAAAAAATCAAAATAAAATCTAAAATTATTACAATTATTCAAAAATCAGAAAAAATCTAAAATAATTTTATTAATTATTTCCGATTATTTTTGATTTTTTCTGATTATTTGTGATTATTTCTCATTAATTATGACTGTTTAGTAAAAATCAAATTATTTCAAATTTTTACAATCAAAGTAGCCAAAATAATCAGAAAAAAATAAAAAAAATCACAAATAATCAGAACGATTGTTTTTGAATATTTGTAATAATTTAGGATTTTATTTTTATTTTTTGTAATCGTAATCATTAAATAATCACAAATTTATCAACAGTGAATTACATTATCACTACGATTATTTCCAAAAATAATCTAATTAATTAAGTAATTCTAATTGAAATTCAAGAGGTATGGTTTTGAGACAAAAATGTATAATTTGTGATTTATGTTATTCTAAAATGCTTTCAACATTTCTCGCAGTGTAATAAGCTGGCTGAAGTGTCTGTCGACAAATATGGCGTGCAGCTAGCACATGTCCTTGTCAAGGACTCCTAGCGAGCACTTCTCATTCGGCAAATGGGGGAGACTCAACTTGGCGCAAGCTAAGAAAGTGGACAAACAGCTGGGCTGAAGGGTCCAATTAGAATCCTTTATGCTTAATACTTAAATCCTTTGAGCATATGGAGTTAATTTGGTGCAAAATCGGGGCCATGTGAGCTGTTAACTTGGCCAAGTTTGTCGCTGTTGCAGCGTCAGCAGTTGCAGTTATCTTTGTCTGTTTTTTGGTGACCTTCGCTTCAAATGTGTTGCAAACGTCTTCAAGGTCAGGAGACACACAGACGCCAGGAGAAAGGGGAAGGGGCAGAGGAAGGAGCGACTCCTGGCCACGGAGATATCTTTGCATTGGCCATAAATTGAATGCACTTGAACCCATCAGTGGCAACGCTTGGTCGGCTGCTTTATGGCCACGTTTCGCAATTTCTCTTCGCTTTTATGCATTCTTGTCAGCAGTTTACGCGCCTTTTGCCCATTTTCTGCGATTGTTTATGGCCTCAAGCAGCCAAGAGGCCAACAGTGAATCGTACATAGACTTGACTCTGTTTCTGACTCTGTTTCTGCTGCAAGAACTCACTTGGGAGTTGCAGTCATTGAATCAAACTGTGCCACATTTACGAGTACGACTTCGACTTGAAGTACGAGCACAAGTTCGAATAAGAATAACGCTCAATGTTATTGTTATACGATTTGCACTCTTGATGCATTGATTTATGTCCTTGATACCATTCAATTTTCCTTTGCGCTTATAGAACAAAATGCATTTGTAGGGCCATAAACGCACTTTTATGGCTTTAAACCCAATTCAGCAGGTTTTCGATTTATGCTTTCCTTTCAATCCATTTAATGCTGCTCTTTCTGCGTGTTTTTGTGGATGTTTCTTTTTTTTTATTTTTCTTTTCTGTTTTAAAATTACATAATCATGAGGTTAATTGTAGCATTCATGATTACACAACATTTTTACTAAACTTGAACCCACGCAATGGACTGAATCTACTGTGAAAATTGCATCCTTGCAGCTCTTACCGTTTGGTCTGTACATTGATTGCTATCGCTAGTCACCAGTCAGAGCAAAGAGTCGATTTCAATTGAAGATTAGTTATAAGATGATCAATCAAAACGATTTTTTTTAATCAACCCCAGCTATATTTGTATCATCCAAAAAAACTATCAGCATTTAGAGGAAACTTCAGCCCCACCAGTTAAACATGTTGTGAAAGGCGTCTTTAATAAATTTTGAACCAGAGTGCTAATTTGGAAATGAACTTGATTTTTAGAGCCAAAACTTCAACAGCTAAAGTAGATGTCAATTTATCTTCAGATCCATTTGAATTCTAAGACTTTTGCTGTTCGGGTTTCTTTGACTTCGTGCTGTGTATTTTGTCCACACTTTGATTTGTTTCACTCTCCGGGGACTCTTCCTTCTGGGTGACCCTCGACAGTAGACGCATGGGAATTATCTCCCCGGATGCACAGTGTTCACGTTTCTGCTGTCCAATTGTCCAGCCCAGCTTGACCAGCTGTCCTTGAAGTTCCTTCTGGGAGCATTGCGACATTCCGACGGTCCGTATTAATTACAAAATTATATCTATAGAATGTATATAAAACTGTCAAAGCCTTTACAAAGTGAGTGAATTTGTTTGCTTTTCAGAGTATTTAGTTTTTTTGTATTGTATCTGCAGCGCTTGACCTTTTTTGATGGCTTTTTGGAAACGGAGTTTTCGAAAAACGTTTGAGTTTTAGCTTTCAAGATTGAAGAAACGATTTAAAACTCCAAGATTCCCTGATTGAAAAAATTTTACTCATGATTTTATAGAAATTTAAATTCAGATGGACTACAATTTTTAGTAAAATTGTTGCCAAGATTGTAATTTAATGCAAGGTGGCAACTCTGCAATATAAAAAGAAACTCATTAGTGGGATTCCGGTAAACGTTTTTGATTTGCTTTTGATTTGATTTTGATTTTTCAGTCAGCTGTTCACAGCTGCTCCATACAAAATTTTCAGTGTGCCCAGAGCAAATCAGGGAAATGTGGTCTTACTAATTGATTTCGTGAAATCAGCTCTGAGACTGATTATTTTTGCATTTTGATTTGCTTTCAACTCAAAACTGTGTCAGCTGTGTGGCATATGGTGTTTGTTTACATTCTGCTGTCATATCAATATGAAGAACGTAAGTCTAATGCATTTAAAGTATTTGTAAATAAATAAATATAAAATGTTTGTTTATTATTTATTTAATGCTTTTTAGGATGCTTACCAGCCTCTCTTGAAAAAACGCAGAAACAACAGCATAAAGTGGACGGAGTCAAAAGTACTCGAATTATTAGAGATATTCAATAAAAACATAATCGAAAAGCAAACTTTCGTTTAAAACGCATATACATTTCCTTTTCTGGCTTTCTTTCGGCATTTTGTATACTTTTTAGTTGTCAATCAGCTGTTCGCCCAGGCTGTCAGCTGTTCACGAAATCAAAAAATAATCAGTGTGCAAAAAGGGTCGTTCCGTCAAATGATTTTGATTTGCTTAAAAATAATCAAAAGCAAATCAAAGACGTTTACCGGAATCCCACTATTGATATTTATACTTAGGCTGACATAGGCTGACGGCTATGCTTGTTAATTTCATACTTTCTACAATGGGGCAACTCAGTTGTCTGCGTTTTATTTTGATCTTTCATGTATTTTGTCTACTACAATCTTCCTCTTTTCATCCATTAAGAACTAATTCCAATTTTCGTTTCATTCTTGCACTTACAGACGCCTCACAAGATGTCAAAGATGAGGAAAGTCACAGATTTTGGCCAGAAATTCAGAGGTGCAATCGATGCAACAGAACGAAGAGAAAAATTCCCTGCAACTAAATATGATATTCTTTACACAATATTTTCCTCCCTCTCTCTATCTCTCTTTCCCTCCCTCTCCCACACTAATTCCCTTCCTTTCTTTCAGTACATTCTTTACTTTCTAGCAAACAACTAAAAATAAAGAAAGCAAATAATAAATGCATATTGTTTTCTTATTACTGAAACTGAAATAAAATAAAAAATAGAGAGCTCAACTGTTTGATCAGATTTATCCTAGAAATCCTTTTAATACGGGAGGAAAGAAAAACTTCAGAAATGAATTATACTCACATAATTTTGCACATTTTGTAGAAAACTTTCTGAAATGTTTAACTTCCCCAATCTATAACTCAGCGGTATCCTCAAGGATATCCAAAAGGCACACCTTTTTCAATTCACAAACAAAAGGACTTTCGAATGGCATTCAAGGATTTTCGCATTTGCAACGAAAATGTTCCAGCATTTTTTTCAAGGGGTTTGCTCCGAAAAAATGGACTAAAAACACAAAATCGGCTGTAACTAGGACATTTGAAGGACTAGACCAATGTCCTTTGACACATTGATAGAATTTATTTATTTATTTATTTATTTAAAGCAAACATTGCTGCCAAAAGTTTAAAACAAATACAATATAGAATAGATATTACAATAATATAAGAATTTATAAAGAACAGAAAGCCTAAATGAACTTACAAGTTTAGTCTAATAACGTCACCGACACGATGGGGGAGTTTTATTTGCCAGTCCGGCGAGCTATGCCCCTATTCATAGCCAAGGTCTGTCAGTGGCGTTATTAGAGCCTAATTCTGGATAGGAAAAGTGAAGAATTAAAGATAGAATTAATAAATAAGACTTAATTTAAACTTAAAATTAAATGGAGAGTAAGGATGAAAAATGCAACCCGATGGGGGAAGTTTATTAGCCGGTCCGGCAAGCTATGCCCCTGTTCACAGCTAGGGTTGGTTGCAAATTTCATAGGAAATAGAAAGTAGAAAAATATAGAAGGTCAAGTGAAAAGACAGAAGATTTAAGATCAACAGAACAAAGAAGAATATGAATAAGAGTAGAGTAGACAGAATTGAGGTGTAAGACACGAAGTTAGAGTTGGCCAGAGATGGACCGTAGGTGACAGAGAATACAAATTTTAATAGAAGACAGAGTGTGTTCCAAAGAGAACACATGAAAGAGAGAATTATAACACGTGCATAAAACACGAAAAGGATTGTGCAAAGCATAATCAGTGGTGCAAATAGGAAGAGATAATGGAAGAAAGTTTCTAGTTGGTCTACAAGGAATAGAGAAGTTAAGACGACTTAAAAGAAAAGAAGAATCAATGTTACCATTAATAAGATTATGTATAAATAATACACTAAGCATTTTTCTACGATCAGATAGTGAAGGAAGGTTTATAAGTAAAAGTCTACTGGAATAAGAAGGTAGGCGAAGATTGGGATCCCAATTTAAACTGCGTAGAGCAAAGAGAAGAAATTGCTTCTGGATCGACTCAATACGGACCTCGTTGTTCCTATATTGAGGGGACCAAATACATGAGCAATATTCTAGAATAGGACGTACAAGGGATACATAAAGGAGTTTGGTAGTGAAAGGATCGTTAAATTCTTTCGACCAACGCTTTATGAATCCAAGCACGCCCTTGGCTACGTTAATGATAGAAGAAATATGAAGATTAAAGTTAAGTTTAGAATCGAATAGAACACCCAGATCTTTAACGGTGTATATACGTTGTAATGGAACATTATCAATCGTATAAGAACCAAGAAAGGGTTTTAAGCGACTAAAAGACATGAACATACACTTAGAACAGTTTAGAGGAAGATGATTAGCCAAGCACCAAAGTTGCATAGAATTTAGATCATTTTGAAGTAGATCAAGCTGAGCAGGATCGTTAAAAGACAGGATAAGTTTTACATCGTCAGCATACATTAGTATGCGAGAGTTTAATAAAATAGACGGAAGGTCGTTAATAAAAAGTGTAAAGAATAAGGGCCCCAGGTGACTACCTTGAGGAACTCCAGAAGTTACAGAAACAGGTTTAGATATGGTAGATCTGAGTAGAACTTTCTGTGTTCTATTCTTTAAATAAGAAGAGATCCAGAAAAGTAAAGGAGAAGGAAATCCAATGCAACCAAGTTTAAAAAGTAAAAGATCATGATTCACTGAGTCAAATGCTTTACTGAAATCAGTATAAATGACATCAGTTTGCATTTTCCTCTGGAATGCATCATTAATAAGGCATGAAAATTCCAACAAGTTGGTCGTAGTAGACCGACTCTTGATAAATCCATGTTGAAAGGGGGAGATGACAGATTTACAGAGGTGTTGCAAATTTGCTGAGATAATTTTCTCAAAAAGCTTTGGAATAGCCGACAACTTTGCAATACCTCTGTAATTAGATACATCAGACTTACCACCTTTTTTGTGCAAGGGTATAATAAAAGATTCTTTCCAAACAGATGGAAATACCCCGGTGGTAATTGAAAGATTAAAGAGCTTAAGTAAAGGATAAAGTAAAGAAGAACTGCATTCTCTCAATACACAACTTGGGATATTATCAGGTCCAGGGGAGTAGGAAACTTTAATAGACCTAATAGCTGATAATAAGGAAGATTCGGAGATGAGGGGAGCAAAAATAATCGAAGATGAACTAATGTTATAGGGATATGAAGAATTAGTAGAAAGAATAGGGGAATAGGTGGATTGAAAAAATTTGGCAAATAGATCAGCAGCAGCTGAGTCATTACCTGCTTTTTCAGAACCAAGGAAAAAAGAAGAAGGAAGACGCGTTGATTTACGCTTAGAATTAACAAAAGAGTAAAATAATTTAGGGTTATATGAAAATTGACTTTTACAGCGGGAAATATAAGCAGAATAACATTGAGTGTTAAGAAGGAAGAAATTAGATTTAGCAATAGAGTATTTAGATAGATCAAGGCTGGAACCAGACATCTTAAACTTTTTAAAACATTTAGATTTAATATTTTTTAAGTTTGAGAGTCTGGGTGAAAACCATGGTGGTTTAGAAGAAGTAGATGGTCGATAAGAGTTGGGAATAGTTATGTCTAATAAGGAATTAAGTATTAAATAGAATGAGTTTAAAGCGCTATCAATGTCAGCTGCATTGTCAACCGAGGACCAATCAATTGCAGAAAGCAGTTGATTAAGATGAATATAATTACCTTTGCGAAAGCAGCGGTGGGGCGCAGAGGATATGGGTGCGGGTGTATTAAAAGGTTTAGGAACAAAGAGAGAAATTTCTAATGTGGGATGGTAAGGATCTTCAGGCACAGATATAGGAATCGACCTGGAGATGGAAGCATTTAGATAATCGTTAATGAAAACAAGATCTAGGGTTCTATTTAGACTGTTACACAGAAAAAAAAATCCGGGATATTTAGCCCGGATTCAATCCGAAACGATGTCAAAAGTGGGGTAATCTCGGATTTACTTAAACCAAGTATGAAATACTTGATTTTTTCAATCCCGAATTCAATCCTAAAAATTCTTAAAACAAAACATAAAAAAAAAAAAAAAATTTTTTTACTTATTTTTTATTCTGGTTTTTTTTTATTTTTTATTCTGGTTTCTTTTTTATTTTTTATTCTGGCTTTTTTTTTTTTTAAATCTTCTTTTTTATTTTTTTTTATGGTTTTAAGCATTTTAACTTTTTTAAAATTTTTGGTTTTTATTTTTTTTTTAAATTTTTTTTTCAACCTTTTTTATTTAATTTTTTTTTAAACATTTTTTATTTATTGTATTTTTTTAAAACATTTTTTATTTAATGTTTTTTTTTTAACATTTTTTTTTTAATGAAGGGAATGTTTGTGACTGCAATTGACTGGGGGAATCGAACCCAGGTTTTTTTTCAAACAGGTCGGCGACTCTAACCACTGAGCCATCGGACCAGTTGAAATGAGAGAGGCCGAGAGAGAATCAAGTAATTTGGGCTTATTTTCCCATATTAATCCCGATACAGGCTTGATTATTCAGATCAATCCTGAAAACATACTTAAAAAATGCAGGCTTGAATCAAGAATTTTAGGCTTGATTTTAGAACGGCTTTTTTTTTTCTGTGTAGTAACAGCATTTATTTGAAAAAGAGGAAAGTCTAATAAATGATCTAAAAAGTCGTGTTGAGAGGATGGAGTAAGGTAGTTTGCGCTGCTGAAAAATGACCATTCGATGGAGGGCAAGTTAAAATCACCCATCACAACGACAGCATCATTGTCACGCGCTTGGGAAAATACTTCGTTGATACAGTCAATATGTTGCATATAGACTTGTATATCAGAAGCAGGAGGAATATAAGAACAGGTTATGAAAAGAGTAGATGAAGGAAGAGTTACTTTAACAGCAACTATTTCAGCATCGATAGAAGAGTTAAGGATTATGACTTCTGAGTTTAGAGTAGATTTGATAGAAATTAGGACACCACCACCACGACGAATCGACCGATCTTTTCTATATAATACGAAATTGTTTGAAAAAATTTCACTATCGGAGATAGTAGAATTTAGCCAAGTTTCAGAAAAAACGATAATGTCAGACTCGAAAGAAGTGCTACACAAATACAAATGTTGGAGTTTTGAAAGAAGTCCTCTAACATTTTGGTACTGTATAGTAAGACAATCTAGTTTTTTGGAGTAGAATTTGGAGATAAGTTATTTACAAGAGCTATTGGTGAAGGATGCGTTCGCTTTTTTGGCTTAAACTCATGAACAATCATATGAGGCGGCCAAAAATTTGAATCACATATGGTAGGAAACACGTCGTTAGGGACACTGATTTTAAATGAGGAATCAATCCTGCCAAATCGAAATATACCACTCAAAGGACGATCGTCCTTACAGCAACCAAATTAAAAGGACTTTTATGCATAGGAAAAATTAGCTATAGCTCGCCTATATCCTTTCAGATCCTGTCGAGTCCTGTGTCAAACGATGTGTCTAGATTAGGCCCATCCACTGACCAAAGGACACTAAAATCGTCCTGTCAGTTTTTGAGTTATTGAGGATATTGCATTTTTAGCCTATTCGCGAGCGACTTTAACCGAAATTTGACAAGTCAATGATTCTTAGATGACCCCAATAACTTTAAATGGCAATCGATAGAGTTGACCCTTGTGAGCCTATAGAACAAAGTCCTTTCAAAATCTGCAAGGATATGGCCGAGTTATGGATGTTTTTCTTATTGTAATCTTAGACAGGAGGATTATTGATTGGCCTGCAAGCTTTACTAAAAAGTTGACTTCAAATTGACTTATTGTCTAATTGACCTCATTATCCTTGAATGTCAATCGATGTTGTTGGACCTGGTATATACATATATATATATATATGAGCCAAAAATAAGTACACATAAATGTTTCGCTTGAAATATAATTGTTTCACTTTAATTTGTCGAAATTTGTATTGTATATAATTGTTTGCCATTTTGGTTTTCCATTACAATTGTTGGTTTGATATTTGTAGTATACGAGTATATATAAGTACTATATAATTGGTAGATGTATATAATGTTCTCATGCTTATGTACTGTCGAGTACATAAGTGTACAATACACAAGAGACATTTAATTAAAAGTTGATGCTTTCCTTTTGCCATCAGTAAATACAATATGTAAAATACAATTCGCCAAATATTGTAGTAAATATATATATATATTATATATGTTCAGATACATATTTTATGTTTGTGTTTGAGTACCCTTTGAATTTGGAGCACTTAAAAAAAAACAACTTTGAATTGAGGGTATTCCGTGGCTCAAGTAAAATGTTAATGATATTCACAAATTTATTACCCTTTTCTGAGATTAAGAAAGAACATGAATGGATTTTCAAATTGAATGAAAATTCATTATTAAAAGAGTTTTAAAACACTACTTTTGGTTATACAACAATTTAACAATTTAACTTGACAGCCAGTGTTGCCACCGGTCAAAAACATGTGCATACGGCAACACTAAAAATTGTTGATAAGTAATTCAATTGACAATTAAATATGCAAATTATTGTTGCCTCTCGAAGAGAAGAGCGTTGTTAGTCGGCCTGGCGTTGCCACACTTGCACAAAGGTTATTAGGAACCAGCGCGGGGAATACCCTTATTGTACTTACATCTATGTATGTACTTAAGTGTGTATATACAGCTGTAATGCATCTAACATTTTAATTCTTTATAAATATTTCAAATGTGTTCAACAACTGGTTTAGTTATAGTTTAATTAGTTGTTCCGCATGGTTAGTATTAGACTTTTGTTGATTTTGCACATCATACAGATAAGAATCTTAAAATATATAAGTATATATTTTAGTTTACTCAGTTTGGATGGGTTGGTTTTGTTATATTTTGAAAATTTAAAGCTTTCGTTAGTTATTCTTTGGTTGTAGTTCTTCGTTTAGTTGTTTGTTCTTCATTCTTGGTCGAAATTTAGTACAGTTACATATTTATTTTAAGACAGAAAGAGACAGAAGGAGCAACGAGTTGGTAAGCGACAGCTAGCTAAAAGATACAAGATACAAGATACAATCTATGCACTAGGCAATTCAAGGAAACTGAAGGCGAATTGACTGGTTAGAAATGCAAGTAGAATAGATAATTGTATTAAGATTCTAGGTAAACATAAATATATATATTTATATGTATAAATATTTAGATATTTAGATATATTTATAGAGATACTTGTAGTTAAGGGGATATATGTATATAAGTATTTACTCGCATGTGGGTTATTTGAGCTTTTGCATTTGCAACTTAATTATTTGTCTCAATAACTTTTCTATATTCTTGTTAATATACTTGAGAAATATTGAAATGTAATTGTTACTTAATTATCTTGTGTGTTGAGGAGAAAGTCGTTAGCTGGGAGACTGTTACGAGTATACAGATATTTTTCTTATCTTATTTGTATAAGAATACAATTAGATCAGTGGTGTCCAAGCTCACACAAACATTGCGCTTGTGTGCGAAACACGAAGTTAATGTGTTCCTGCTTTGCACTGAAAAAATAAAATTTATGCATATTTGAACTGACGCAATGCGTTACAGATGGCAACGTAAAGAGAGCAAGGCATTAGTTGCAGTGCATGAAAAAAGTCTAGCGCTGTACATTCTCTCCTCATTGAACGCAGCTCAGCGACTGACATCAGAAAGCATCAGCCGATCAAATACGTTGTGAGAGCACAAAGAGCCGAACATTCGCGTAGTGAGAGAACAAGTCGCCGATTGTGCTATTTATAGAACACACGTATTCTCGCTCTCTGTGCGTATGTTGGCTGCGACGCCAGGAGAAATATGAATTCCTATCCCATGGTATAGGCTTTTGGCATTTCGGACACCACTGAATTAGATCGTAGGCTTCTCTAGGTATAGATAATAATACTACAAAAATTGAGGTTAGGCGCGTAAGACGCTGCATGATTTCAATGCGGACAGAAGCTAAACTTCTAGATGGTGTGTGCCATAGCTAACAGCTTTTTTCATGCATTCTCATTGCAGAACAAGAAAATCTGATCACTTACTGGCATTCATTAAAATATGAGAGCTTCAATTAAATCACGCATCATCCAATTGTAATAGCCATATATGAAATGTGAGATGACACCAAGAAGCGACTTTAGATAAAGATAGAGATAGAGAGAGAGAGAGAGAGAGAGAGAGAGGGAGTAGCTGTCTCGTTTTAAGCATTGCGTGGTTTTGAGTTTGTAAACACGTTTGTAAATAGTTGCATATTGTTGGACAGTGTTTTTTTCGCATACTTCTTTTTCTTCATTATGTAGATTCTCTTCTTCTTCTTCTTTGTTTCGTACTCCTAATCCGCGTCTTCTTTAGCTCTGCTCTAGTTATAAACTCCTACTCTTACTTACTTACTCACTGACTAGCTCAATGCTTTCTACTACTCACACACACACACACACACACACACACGCACACACACACACAAATAGACACTCACACACACTCTCATAACAGTTATCTACACCTGCTCGGCGCTCTCATCTAAGACCATCGAGTGCAGATCCATCGCCGAGCGCGTCTTCCTCGGCGGCCTCGGCATCAAATAGTGACTCGTGGTTGCCCCGACGAACACCGAGTTCTGACGGGGCCTCGAGACGTGAGAGACGTGGGAGGCGTAACCTGAAATGAGACGAACATAAAAGTTGAATGAGTTCTTTTTCTTTATTTGGGGTCTAGCAAGAGACGTGTTTTCCATTGAGAGAAGTAGTAATCAAATGAGCGGAAATTTAGAAGAAGTTTATGCGTAGCGCATAACGTGATATTGAGCAGATTGTGATCGTCTGAGTGGAATGTTCATTATGAAAGTGGTCAAGGTCAAGCAAGATTTAACAGTAAGAAACTTAATATATATTTTAAGTCTCGACATCAAAATCCATTAACGATATGGACGATAGGGAAAAAAGGAAAACTCACAAAATTATTAAATCTTACGAAAATGGCAAATTAAAGTGAAAAATATACATAGTCTGAAATCTCGTGCGAAATCTAGTTATTAGAACTTTTTGCAAATTCGAAATATTCGAACAGTCAAGCGGTTCTCATTTGTGAATGATTTCCATATTTATATGAGATAGGTGTTTAACTCTAAAGTTTATTATTATTTAATGCTGGAAAAGTTACAAGATAGGGTTTAATTTCACGATAGTATTTTAATTGTTTTTGCATTCAGCTTTTTTCTTTCCGCGTGTTTTTTCTTCTTCTTGTTTCGGCGTCGACTTCGGCTTTTTTCCAAGTGTCCAGTGTTGTCCTCTTTTTCTGCTGACTCAATAACTCTCAAAATGTTTGACTCCAAAATGTGCTGCTTAATAAGAATATCGGCAGTTAGCTCTCTGCTGTTAATGTTCTGCTGTTATTGTGCTGTTGCTGTTGTTCTGCTGTAAATACGCTTTGCGTTCCCCATCCAATCTTACATTTATTTATTTTATAATTTAATATATTTAAACAAATTTTTAAAGGTTTTTTCTAAAACAAATTAAATACATATTTAAATAGAAATTTTATTAAATTTCAAACATAATTGATATAGTAAATATCATGTTAAGTGAGTACGCATAAACTATACATTTCATCGGCTCAAGTAAACAGCATAAATGTGTTGACACGCACACTCACACACACACTCACACACACAGACACAGACTAATAAGCACAGGAACATGCCTCTTAATTCTTTTCGTAGGCTAGCTAAGCTTCCATTTTCATTAAAATTTTCCCATTCCCCCATTCGCTGCGCACAGTGGTCAATTTAGCTCAAATTAGCAGCGATTACTTTTATTATTATTATTATTATCATTAACTATTAGATCTCTATATTTTAAGGAGCTTTGAATGCTTTCTGAAAAAAGGTATTTTTCTGCACAAATTACTTAAAGAATAAAATTTTGATGTTCTTGATAAAGTTGAAAATAAATTCTTATATTCTTCAAGCTTTTCTAATATCGCACAAATGTTAAAGCTTTCAAATAAATATCCAAATATATGTATTATAATAATCTAACTATAAATATGAAAAGTTATATTTTAATCGTAAGATTAGTTTGATTATACACAACATTTATTCTTTTGTTAACTAAAAAATGTAATTGATTAATAAAAAAAAGGAAAAATTTAAATAATAAATTAAAATATTTTTGTTTTTTTTGGTTAAATTGAACCAAGGCTCGCCCCGAAACCTTAGGCGCTGGTGGTATAGTATAAACCGGTTCGCGAACCGAACCTTAAACCGGTCCAAAATTGAAATTGGTTATTAGCTATAAATCCAGGCTAAAATATCCGCAAGGACCACTGTGCAACTTGGGCTTGGGCAGATTTACGCAATTTTTTGCAGCAACTAAGTATGTGTAAGAGGATGTGTGTGTGCGCGGATGTGTGTGTGTGCGGATGTGTGTGTTTCCACAAGATTTAATTGCAGAGCGACAGTCAAAGTCAGAGTGAAAGTCGCTGCCTCCTTGTTGCCCCCAAACATGTCCCATAAACATGACCCGAACATTCCCCAAGAGCCAGCGAATGGCATTGAAATTGTATTGTTATTTGCCTCGCTTCCCCTTTCCCTTTCCCTTTCATCCCCTGCCCCCTCCCCCACCCTCCCTTCACGTGGTTGAACGATGCGTTGTGCGGTTTAATTGTCTGGCAACTCATTAAAAGTCCGACTAAATGCTGCACTTAAAGCGAGACACGCCTCGACTACGACTACGAGTAGTTCCCATTGAACATATCTATAAGCATTTACCAAGACTCTTTCAACGTGTTCCGCTCTCTGTCTCTCCCTCCATTGCTCTCTCTTTCACTCTATCTGTCTTTGCTGCACTGCAACTTGGCTATCTACGGTGGTCTTTAAATGTAGTGCTAATGCGAAAAGTTTGTTCTGCATTACGGACATGTAACTGATATTCGCACTGCAGATACCCTGTAATCTTAAATTCTTAGCGCTTCTGCAGCCAGAGATGTCTATGGGATCAAACAAGAGGAGATTTAGTTGAAGCAAGAATTATATCAATATATATAACTGAAACTGAAACTAAATTATTAAAAAAAACGTATTCATTAGTATTGATTGATTTCTCTTTTTATTTGAAAATCAAAAATAAAACTCCTTTTCCTATTAAGAGATATTTGCAAATTTAACATTAATCTCAACGAATTTACTTTCAAAATATGATAAGGGTAGTTATCAGACCCCTAGACAATGAAGAAAATGGATTTTAGTCCAACTGGATTTGTTTAGTTTCTTTTTCAGATAGTTTCTATATAACAGATTTCTTTTTCTTTAATTTTGCAACAAAAACTTAGCTGTTGAAATAAAAAATATCAAATCAGTATTGCAGTAACTATTGAATTTCTAATAGTTCAAAGAAAACATATATTTAAAATATTTTTTTGTAATGCAGTTTGTACTTTGCATAATTCACTTTTCGTAAATTGGCTTAAAATTCTAAATAGTTTGTCACTTGCTGAGTAGAATTCGTTTAGTAATGAGTTGCACTTGAAGAGAATTTCATCGCAAAGTGACGCACAAAAGTATGCTACACAAAATGCAGAACGTGCTGTACATTACACAAACACACACATAGATACACACACACACACACACACGCTCAGATAGATACATGTTATGTGAAGATGTTGTTCAATATTTTCTTTTTCTTTATTTTTTCATTTTAATTGCATTTTCATTTTACAAGAGCTGTAAACGAAGCGCGTAAGCAAAGGAGAGGAGAAGATGACGTGGAGAAGAAGGGAAGAGGGGAAGAGGAAAGCTTACCCTTGGCATATAGGCTGGGATTATAGGCCGCAAATTGACACGTTGGCATATTCAGAGTGTGATTGTGCACCATGCCCATCGACATTCGTGAGACGGAGGTGCGCTGGAGAGAGAAGAAAAAAGAAAGAAGATCAAAAAAGAAGAGGAAGAGAGGAAAAGCGAACATCAGTTAGTTGAGAGAGAACAAATTAACATTAGGAATATTCAAATGAATCTATATTTATCATCTATCTCTTCTAAAGTAACTGAAGTCTCGTCAGTTTTTAATTCTTTATCAAACGGAATCAACTGAATTGTTTAGATATTTAAAAAAATTTCTTACATTTGGCATATTTTTTTAATTTTTATTTTACTAACCAAATTTTCTGTTCTTTTTTATTGTATCAATAGTTTGTATATGTAAAACTTTCTGTATAATATTAAAAAAAGGATTATCTATCTATCAACATAAGACTTGCAATAAAGTTAGAAAAGCTAAGACCTTATTTAAGTCTACAGTAGGTTAAAGTTCTCATCTAAATACTGATCATTACTAGTGTATATACAAATATGTAATTTATTTTTAAGAAAGTATTGTATAAAATGCACTTTAGTTTAAAAAAATCACGGATCCTAATCAAATTTACATATTTTTGTAATATGTTTCACCTATTTCCATTTTCAAATGAAACTTCCAGAAGTTTTCTCAGGCAATCACTCAATTATAATCCGTTGGAGACTTAATGAATCGCTCACCTGATGCGTCTGAACCGCTTCCATATCGACCAGGGGACAGGAGCTGCGATGTTGTTGCTGAAACTTGGGCTGATAGGGTTCCAGCATGCGAATCTTGCCCCATCGATTGAAGAACAGCATTATGGCGCCGACCCAAAGGATGAGCACGAGTCCCACAATCAGGACCTCCTCGGTGCGTACTATGATTTTGGGTCCTGCAACGAAAACAACATTTATTTTTAAATATCTCGTATATGGTTCTTTTTTTTAAACTGGTACGCACGTGCGAGGCATAAGTAAATCGAGAGATTTAGATTGCAATTCAATTATCGTTGGCTTTAGGACACATTCTCAGCTGCTGCTTATTGTTTTAGTCACAAAGTGAGAATGCGATTACAGTCACGACCACAAACATTCAATTATCTGCATTACCTGCATTGTGTTACCAGAAGTTCGCCAAGCCTTGCAATTTATGATTTGGCTTACATTAACAATTTGCTTGAACTCGACTGGAGCTTTGTGAAATCCTTGTTTGCAAATGGCAGCACAGATGCGTGTTAAGTTGGCTGTGCCTGAGTCCGAGAGGAAGGCGCAACCAACATAACGTGTATCGCTCATTTAAGAGTCAGGCGCAACCAACTTAACGTGCATCACTCATTTAAGAGTCAGGCGCAACCAACTTAACGTGCATCGCTCATTTAAGAGTCAGGCGCAACCAACTTAACGTGCATCACTCATTTAAGAGTCAGGCGCAACCAACTTAACGCGCATCAGTGCTGTCAACCACGGTTGGCACAATTGGCGTTTTAGCGCCAAAACTAGCTCTTTTTTTCCATTGACATTTTTTTTCGAATTGGCTCTTTTTTTCATCAGCTCAGAATCCGTTATTTTGTGTAGTTTAAGGTTGAAGTACATATTTATTTTTATAAAATGTGAAAGACTTTGGAAATATGATGTCTTATAGCTGTGTTTGTGAAAAAAATATTTTTTATTTAATCAAATGCAAAAATAACATGAACTGAAAAAAGAAGTTGTAACTCTTTGTTTAGTGAATTTGGCTCTTTTTTTTTCTTTTGGCTCAATCAGTTTTTTTTAATGGCAACCGTGCTGTCAACATTAAATTATCTGATACAAAGTTGCCAATTATTTCCAGTATCACCATATTGCTTTCGTATACACACGAATATATACATATATATATATATACATATTTATGGGCACACTTAGCCCCTTCAACTGTCAACTTAACGAGCCGCAGTAATCAGCTTATGACCAAAAAGGCAACTCACAACTCGCAGGGATTAAATATATAAATATTTTTATGCAGCAGTTAAACTGTTTAGACAACAGCTGTGAATGGTATTTACTGTTACTACAGAATATTCTTAATGCAATTGTTCTGATTTTTAAATGGAAAATAAAATTCTTATTTTATAATAAACTCATTAGACACATTTAGAATTAATTTATTAAATATTTGTGTACAATTTTGAAAATTACACATACAAATAAATTGATTTATAGAGAGTGAAAAAACATGTAATAATAAAATTATTATATAAGATGCGTTGGATAAGTTGTAATCAAATTATTAAATATTTTAAAAATATAATTAAAAATGGCGCATAACGCTTAAAGTGTAGGAGATCACAAAAGACTTTTATACTTAGTGGTTGATTTTAAAGTGCTGCCAACTCACCCGTTTCGATAGTGGTGCCATTTGGGGAAATTGTGACGCCCGTGGTGTCCGTCAGGCTGTCCTCTCGACTGGTCAGCTCACCGATGTAATCGTCGGAGGTGTTGCTGCTGCCACGTGCATCATTTGGTGGCGACATGGCAGCTGTTTCTTCGACCTCGACGAGAAAGTTGGTGCCACCTTTCCAGCCGGAGCCCCATTCTGCAAGTCAATGTTTTGATTGAGTCCATCAATCGGCATGTGGCCAGTTGACTACTCACCTTCCGAGATGGCAGTCGCAGTGCTGACCTCCTCGGCGAATGCTGCCAGCTTGACAACTGCAAGAAAAGGAGACAGAGAAACAGAGAGAGAGAGAGAGAGTGAGTAAGAGATGAATGGCAGCAAGACACACGACAAACTTGAACGTGGCCGCAAGTGGCAGCTAATGTTGACTTGGCCATTGCCTTGCTTTCCCACTCATTGCCTCTGTCTTTTCTTTGGCCAACGGCCAAAAGACTTGACAAAAAAGTTTGATATACCATGGCAAAGTTGGCCAACTTGGACATGTGTCGCCATGGCCATCATCTTGGCTGCAACTGATACATCACACATTGTATGATAACTGCATATTGACACACATCTCACAGTCAATGCCTCAAATCTCTGCTGACAGACCCCTCAACAGTTTGCAATATCTTTCTGTCACTACGCTTGAATATAAATTTCCCAAGCCGAAAAAAGTTTATTGACAGCAGGTTTCATGCTTCAAAAACTTGCACTAAGAACTCCGAGTTTTATGAGACATGATATTAATTTTAAGAACTTTTGTCTAAGAAATGCGTCGAGCACTAAAAAGTCTTTAAATAAATACATATAACAAAATTGATTAAAATAAGTTTTTTATGTTCTGCTCTTAAATTTCTGTTTTTAATCAAATAAAAAGAGTCCAATGTTTTAACTAGTCTTTTTTATCAGTGCGTGCGAGCACTAAAAATCCTTAAACTACTTATATAGATAACACTTTGCTTAAAACTAGATTTAAAGTGCATCGAATGGAAACGTATTAAAAAGTTAAATTCAACAGTTAACTGATCTCATTTTTTTTCTCCCCACAAGTAACTAAAAACCACAGAAAAATACAATGCATTCAAGCGCAGCTAATTTAACAACAATCAAAAGTTCTCGACTCATTTTTACCCTTTTCTCATTTCATTGAGAATTCACAGTACACATTTTCAAGTGCAGCCAACTTAATAGCAGTCAACAGCTTTTCATTCAATATTTTATAATGCAGCCAACTTAATAGCACACAACAAACAGTGAAGTATTGCCAGATGGCTGAAGTAACAAGTGGCAATGTTGTTTTTAAATTAATATCAATTTCACTTTTTCAATTATAATCAAACGCATTTGAGCAGTAATCAAAGGTACACTTTTGACTTGCGGTTGGAAGGCAACTTGACATGGGATAGAGAGTGCTTCGTCAAACTTGTGGCATGAATGTATCCTGTGAATGCAACTGGCATTTCACATGTGCAACATCAAGTTGCAGGCGGCGTGTCTGCAAAAAGCAAAAGCAGACTCGAGTGTGTGAGTTTACTGCGCAAACTTGCAAAGTGCTTGTGTCAGACACCAGGCAATAAGGAGACACTTTGGCTAAGAAGTTGTTGTACCCTTTAAATAGTGCGAGTGCAAGGTATAGCTTGATCAAGACGGTTCTCTGAGAATTGAAAATATTCAGTCGTTCAATTTTTCAATTGACAATTTGAATGTCCTAATCTTAGAGACTATGAGAGCTAGATGGATGTATAGACAGACAATAATTGCATTGCCCTATTTTACATAATTTTGATTTTATAAAATGAAATTTGACTTTATTTTCGATGCATTTTAGGTCAAAATTTGTTTTAGAATCAACATTTAAATAAATAAATAAATATATAAAGAATTTTATGACTTTTTTTGCTATCTGAATTATTAAAAATTCAATTAAAAATTTGCAATCATTTCATTAACAAATTTGATCAAAAAGAACTTAAAGCAAGTTGAAATATAAAAATTTGTCATTTGTATTAAATTGAGCCAATTGTGAGGCTAACTCAGAACTCATTACAGGGTATCTCGTGGTCGAATTTAATCAATTGCTGTGGTGCTTTTTGTGAATACGAGTATATGTAAAACTTGGGTCGCAACTTTTGGCACTTTGTTTAGTGCATTAAAAGTTACAGCGCAGTAAGCAAAAGTGAGCAGCATAAAAAGGGACAAAAAGATAATGAATAGGACGACGGGCAAGAAGGAAGAAAGGGAGTAAGGAGGCGTGGCACTACTAAGTGGCACTGTGTTCTGTTGAGATGATGATTTATGAGGCAACCACGAGAGCAGCCAAAATACCATCAATTTAACGTTTGCCAAAATAAAGTCGCAGCCTTATTGACCTTGACAGACATTAGGGGTATTCCTCACTCTCTATGGAATAGTGAGTATTTAATTTATTTATTTACTTGCTGCTCATTTGCTTAATTTGCCTAATTTGCTTAATCTACGCACAAAATGAGCTAATTAACATGCACAAATTATGCGCAATTCCCTCAACTGGGCTAAAGATCAGGCAAAATAATGAAGCAGTAAGTAAAGACTAAAACGAGATAACACACACACACACACACACACACACACACATGGTCAAAGCATTAGCATTAGATTCGGGGAAAAACCTCTTCAGGCACAATGAAAATTCCATGTAATTTATGAATGAAACTGCGCATAAGAATGCAAAGTGTAGACGAAAAAAGCAACGAAATAGAAAATGTAAGAGATAGCGAAATAAATAAAAAGAGAGAGTGAGAGAGAGAGAGAGAGAGAGGGAGAAAAAGAGAAAGTGCAGCAGCAGGAGATAAAAGTGCAGTAAAAGTGAAAAGCATTTGATTAGTTGAGGCAGTCAAAAAAAAAAAAAAAAGGGTGAACCGGAACGGAAGTGCAGGTACAATCAGTGTGTGTGCGAGTGTGAGTGTGTGTGTTGTTGTTGTTGGTTTGGTGTGTGTGTCACCAAGGGTAAACCGGGCAATTAAATGCTCGTTAAGTCAAAAACCAGCAGCAGAAACAGCAGCAGGATGTTGAGCTCCTTTCTAATTACTTAACGCAATTGCAGTGCAGCCAAAATATAATAAAAACCAGCATTAAGCACGACTTATAACAGAATCACGACTAGCAGTTACTCAGCAAGTGTCCATTAAGCTGAAAAAAATTACAAAAAGTGCTGTTCACTTTCAGTGTTTTTTACTGTAGTTAAATATTTGCCAGCATAACTTTTTGTCAGTTGTGAGAAAAGATAAGAAAATCTTGTTGCTTGCCATTTGAATAACTTTTTTGTTTGTCAAGCAATCCTTATGAAATTTTCAGAATATATAGCTTATGGATTTATATAAGAGTTTAGTTAATTCGAGAAATATTGCATTTGAATACGGATTGTAATCAAGATTAAAGAAAAGTCATATCTAAAGTCAGGTAAATAAATTTGCTTGGCTTAATGATAACTGATGTCAAAAAGGAGAATATTTTTTATAAAAGTATTTACACACATATATTTTATATGATCTTCAAAGTTCTCTTCATACATTAACATGGCTTTAAGCTACCGCTTCTTCCTATCTTCCAGGGTATTTGTACATTTGAAAAAAGCAATTACATTTTTGCGCAATTCACAAATGACAAATGAATTGTGACTCGGGGCGAATCATTCACACACAAGTTGCTGCCACACGTGCATAAAATCATATTATCTTCTGCCTCTTTCCTCCCCCTGCCCCCTCCCTTTTTAATCGAAATGTATCGATACAAAGGTATCGACTGCAGATTGTCGTTTCAATTATGAGTAAATGTACTCCAGAGGCAGACAAAAGCAAGGGAATCCATTGCCGTTTAATAATTCATAAAGAGCCCCGACACAGACATGAACACACACACGCACACACGCACACACACGCACACACACACACACATGGGTCACACGTATCGAACTGAAGTAAGAAATAATATTGATTTTCTATGTATTGCAATACTTAGACTCACGCACCGTCTGAAACTTTCAGTATCAAGTAAACAAATAATACACAACACACACACACACACACACTCACACACACACACCCAACTTATGTGTTGTTAATTCAACATGACACATGCAAAAGTTACAGAGCGGGGAAAAGAACAGCAAAAACAGAGCAAGAAACATGTTTGAAAACTTTAAGCTTCAACCGGACGAAGCTGGAATGCTCTTTAAAAATATATCGAAAATATCATGAATTACATCAAGCTTTTGAGTACTAAACAGTCAGCTCAATTGTTGTCCTATATTTGCAATTTACATACATATATAAAAAACCACTTTAAGAGCTAAAAGTCTAGTGTTGAAAACATTTCCATGCCCCAAATTTCTGATATCCAATATTGAGACGAACAATATTAAAAGTAGCATATAAATTGTTAAAAAAAAAATTTATTTTATTAGGTTTTAAGAATTAGGAATTATTCTATGTAAAATAAACTAATTAGCTTAAATGATTTTTTTTTTATTCAAAGTCTTTCAGCATTTTTGTTTAATTGTAAGAACTGTCTGTTTTCTTTAAGTTCTCTCTTTAAAAATTAGATATTTAGGACGAGTCCTTGTGATTTTAACTACCAGTGAAGACGCTTAAAATCACAACCAACTTAAGGTACATATCGTAGCACAAGTCCAGCATACCCGACTGCAAATTGTGCCACACAAAATATTCAATTTGATTTAAGATCATTTCGCATTAAAGTGTACTCAAATATACAGTCGAAAAGGCGAGTGAATAAGCACATATTAGATGGACAGGGTATTGAGTGCCTTTCTCTCCATCAAAGGGCATTGCTGGGAAGTCTCTTTCCTCCCATTGCTGTCCCCACTCCCCTCACTTTCCTCCTGTTCAGCTGCTACTTAAAGCACAAACGAGTAATATCGCTAAGGTCTAATTCTCGACTACAAGATACCCGTCTTTTAATTCAAACATATTAATTTTAATATTATTATTTAAATCTATAATTTATATTTGTCTATAAATTTATTACTGCATACATTTAGACAGCCATAACTATCATTAAATTTATACGAACTTGTTGCGATAAAGAGGAATGATTGACAATAATTAAGGGAATCAATAAAAGTGTTCTGTCTTAATATTCGCCAATATCGAGTATTTAATTTCGATGAGACCGATATTTATTTGATATTTATTAACTGTGCGAGATTTCATTATTCCCAACATATTTGTAAAGTCCCAACAATTGACAGCCTTTAAATTATAAATTTAAAAAAATTAAATGTAATTCAATAAATTTGGAGTCTTTATTAAATCTCTCAACAATGTTTTTTGACATTTAAAGGAATGGAAATTGGAATTTCAGGAGCATCGACAATTGTTTTTTTTTTTGTTGCTGAATATGCTAGTGATGTAAAACCACAAAATGCTGACACACATGTGTAAACATGAAAAAACAGTGTTGTAACACTGATTATACATTTTTCGATGTTTTTTTAAGTTTCGGAGCAATTTTGAATGTGTTATCGTACTCCCATTAAGGTGAAAATTTATTTTCGGGTACTTTAGGACCAAATAAACAAAACAAAAAAATAAAAAATTAAAAAAAAAAATGTTGATTTTTTTTGCCCCATATAATTTTTAAATTTTCCGATCCAAGTCGGCACGGGTTATCATACTCCGATTGAGGTAAAACTTTTTTTCCAAGTACTTTAGGACCAAATGAACAGATCTAGCCCGTATGCGTTTCAAAATAATGACTTTGAAAAAATAAGGGACACCCTAATGTATATATGTATATAGCTATTTCTGGTGCAAGTAAACGGATTTATTGAGGTTTCCACAAAATGTTGTCATATAAATATATTTCTATCTATATCTATTTCGGTATACTCGATTTGAATCTATGTTTTTTAACATCACTAGAATATACCCTAAAGTCTACGTGTAAGGGGTATTCTGCCCTCTAGAATCCTGTCGTAAATATATAAGACTAATGCAAAAATGTAAATATGTTGTACTTTAAAATTTAATGTAATGTCAGAATTGTATATCTCACTGTAATTGTTGTAGTCACTTTTTAGACCCCGTACTTTAAAAAAGTAAAGGGGTCTATTAAATTTGTCACAAAAAAAATGTGCGTAACAGGCAGTAGGAGGCGTGGCAGACCCCATAAAGTATATATATTCTTAATCAGCATCAACAGCAGAGTCGATATAGCCATGTCCGTCCGTCCGTCTGTCCGTCTGTAAGAGCGCCTAGATCTCAGAGACTATAAGAGCTAGAGACTCCAAACTTGGTATGTAGGTTCGTCTATATTGCAAGCAGATCGAGTTTGTTTTAGATTTTGGATCGGACCACTATATCATATAGCTCCCATAGAACAATCAGTTAAAAATCAAGTCTTAGTATGGAAAACCTTTCTGTTGTTTGAGATATCTCAACCAAACTGACAGAATATGCATATGGGATGATCATATATATCCTGACCAAATTTGATTGGAATCGGACCACTATATCATATAGCTACCATAGGAACGATCAGTCAAAAATCAAGTCTTAGTATGAAAAACTTTTTTTCCATATTAAGTACGGGGTCTCCGACAGTCGAGTATGCTCGACTGTAGCACCGTCCACTAGTTTGTAATTGTCCTTGATGTAAAACTTGTTTAAGCTGCGATATGGTAGCAGTATAGTATACTTGTTAATACAATATACACAAATTTAAAATAATTTAAAACAAAAAAAAAATAAAAAGTTAGGGGTATAAAAAAGTGCTGCATACCCAAAAGCCCACGCGGCTTTCAATTTAATGTGTCAGCTGCTACAGTCAAGCTGGCAAGTATGTGGCCACGTCGAGTGAGCATCATAAAACGCCGAGTGCTGGCTAAGTGGTCAGCCCAAAAGGGGGCCGGCTGTGTGGGGGCGTGGCACTACTTGAAGGCTTAATTAATGTGGTTGTTGTTGTTGTTGTTGTTGTTGTTGTTGTTGTTGTAACTGCTCGCAAAATTGAGTTTTGGCCTTTGGCGAAAGCAACGCAACTGTACGGGCAAAAGGCACCTGGATTAATGCAAATGTTGTTGCTGCCGGGCAAATCCCGAAGGCTGCCACATGCCACATTTCACTGGCCACATGCTGCATGCCACTTGTCGGCATTTGATGAACAATGCAAAGTGCGAAATGCGAAATGCGAAAAGCAGTTCAAAGTACGCGACGTCAAGGCAAATTAACAACTAAATAGTTGCGCCCCGTTGTTGCCGATCAAGATCAGCTTATGCCGCATGTGCCACATGTGTCTGAGCTGCGAAAATCTGACTCGATTTTTCCCAATGCGGAAATACCAAAGTGGCATTTCCCGTTTCGTTTGAGGCTGCCCCGTTTGAAGTCTGGCCGCCAACTTGCCACAATCTGTGGAATGGCCCGACGGATCAACAAGTGGACAGTGCGCGAGTCGCAATCGCAAACAGAGACAGATAGAGAGAGAGAGCGAGAGAGAGACAGAGAGAGGGAGAGAGAGAGAGAGAGACTCTTTAGCCAGTACCTGGTGGTTTTATGGCCTCGCAAGGAGTTGCCCTTAGGCTCAAAGGACATTCCGCAAATGGATTTCGTAAACAAAACGTCGTCAGTCAGGCAAATCTCTCTCAAGTTTTGACAACTCACAATTTTTATAGTCTTGTTTTTGCACTTTGTTGTCCTTTTTTTCAGGAAGTGAGCCAAAAAGAAAAGAACAGAAAAAAAAACGAGGAAAAAATAATGAACAATCAATCAATTGCAAACTGTCCAGATGTGCGCTGAATGTGTTTGCACTTTCCCTTTCTCTCTCTCTCTCTCTCTTTTTAAGCGCTTTCCCTTTCGATTGCCGGAACATGTCCTCGCAGGACAAATCGCAATAAAAAATGCAATAGAAAATAGTAAAAAAATAAGTAACGGGTATAAAAAGAGAAAACTCCAAATTTGTTCTCATTCTATAAATGTAGAGTTCCGGACACGTTTCGACCTGTGTGTATTCTCAAGTGGCCTTCTTTTGCATCGCCGTGATTCCAATTTCAAGTGACTTCTACCCTGTACAATTACCACGAAAAGGGTGCGACACATTTCCACTCAGTGTGCGTTCTTCTCACCTTTCTGGCACTTTCCACAGCTTTCTAGCAGGGGAGTTCCCACTTTGCTAATCGCTAGATTTTCAATTACTATATTTACTGAGATTTTCACAGTACAAAATAATTATTTGATAAAGCAAGTTGAGTATTTTCAAACATTTTCGAACACTAGCTGAAAAATCTAGTAAAATTACAATGGATTTAAAAAGTGGCTGAGACAAAATCAAAACAAATTTGAATATAATTCAGTGTTGGCAGAAATAGTGAACTAATAATAATAAAATAATAATATATAAATAATAATTTATTGCTGGAAGATTCAAATATGTAAAAAAATGCAGTCCCAACAAATTGTAATCAGTGTTTGTTGCTCTGCTTACAGGGTATTTTGGTTCTTATTTTGATTCCTAAACAATGCAAGTATCTTCTAGAGTTTTCCAGAGTTGCCTAATTTGGTTAATATTTAATCACTACATTTACAGGGTATTTGAGTTGGCAAATGAGCATATTTAGTTGAAAAAATTCAGATTTTAATAGTTACAGGGTATTTTATGGATATCTTTAAGTTTTACTGCTGCTGTTTTGTTTTGTTGTTGTTTTTACATTACTAGAATTTTCGAGAATTTATGTATTGAAGATAATTTCATAAGTTAATATTGATTTCCTTAAGTAAATTCCGAATTTCATATTGCAGGGTATATTTTTTAACTTTAAAAATTTAATAAAAATGTATCTTAACTTGAAAAACAGTCATCTTTTAAATATTACAGGGTAGCTTTAGTCATAATTAGTCACTTAAATGAGCTGTTTAAAGTACTCATTGAGAAGTAATTCAATTATGAGCAACAACTATTTCTCAAGTTGTTAAATTTACAGGGTATCTTGTAGCATGGTTTCATGCACTTCAATAGGCTAACCCAATTCAGCTTGTGTCAATTTGTTTGTTCGCTCCAAGGTCGCAACATTAAGTGGGGCTGATGTGGCAACTCTGCTTCCATTTGGTCTTTGAGCGGGGGGGCAACTCTGAAATTAGCTGGCGTTGCTAATTGGCAGCCAACGTCGAGGGGACAATCGACATTGGACAGAGAGAGAGAGAGAGAGGGAGAAAGAGAAAGGGAGAGATGGCAAAATGCATTTAAAGCTGCATTTCAAGTTGAAGTCCTGTCCAGTTTTAAGTGCTCCCAATGAGATTGATTGTCAGATGATGCGACTGCTAAATACCCATTGATTAAGTGCAGAATTAGATGAGACATTGATTGAGCTAAAGGCGAAGCCAAAATCTTAATCAGTCACCTGGTAGAGTGCTTGAGAAAATTGTGTCAGAATTTGTAGAAAAGAGACTTCGTTGAATGCATATGATACCCTGTAAGTAAGTTTTTTAATGTCACTTGAGAAAAGTTAATCAAAAGTGAAAAAAAGCTATTTTTAAAGATACATTTGCTGTAGAAAATGAGAACCCTGTAATTGGTGCTTAAGAAGCTTCATGATTTGATGAATTTAAGTATGAAAGTTTGGATACCCTGTATATGTTTAGTTTCAAAACAATTAAAGAAAGTGTACAATAATGAAATTAATTTGAAAAACACTTATATATTAAGAGCAAGAGTTTTTAAAAAACAGTAAAAAAAATAGTTGCAACTAAGAGATACCCTGTACTTTGTTTCATGTCAAGTTCAAGTACAAATACTGGCTTTTCAGTTAGGATTAATATATTCGAAGTTGTCTTTATTTTCCATTTAGTAAGTTTTATTTAGAACAACTTTGTAATACCCTGTAATCGACAACTCGATTTTTGCGGAAGTGATTTTCGAGTATCATAATTTAGCTCAATAATTTGTTTTTACGATTTTAATATCAATTTAAAGCTAGTTTCTTAATTGGTATTTACGTGACTACCCTGTAATAAAGTGTAAGGGAATATTGAAGCTAAAAGATGCTTAAATTGTTCACAAGTCGGATTTTTTGCTGCTCATTTGTTGGCTATAAGTAAATCGAGTTAAACTTGCAATAACTTCAGCTTGAGCTTTATTCCTAACTGGCAGCTGTTTCCGTTTCCGCTGCTCCTCTCTTTCCTACTCCCTTCCCCCCCCCCCCTCTCTCTCTCTCTCTCTCTCTCTCTCTGTCTGTCGCTTCAGTGAAATGAAGTCAAATCACGTGTTGGCCGCACACAAAGTAAACAATTGTAAAATATCGGAGAATGTGCAACTGCAGTTGGGACGATGTTTGAACAATGTGACGAAGAGGACGAGGACGAGAACGAGGACGAGAACGAGGACGAGGACTAAGGACACTGTTGTTCTTGGTCTCGGTCTCTATCCTTGGCATGGCGACGGGGCAAGGGGGAAGGGAGGACTTTCCCTGATTTCCACAGTCCGGTTCAGCACAGATAAGAAACGGTACGAGTAAAAACCATTTTTGGGATTTGGGTTTGGATTTGGAAAAGCAAATTGTCAACCAAACGAGCCATAAATTGAAATAGTTGGGGGAAATCCGAAGTTGGCCCGGGGAAAAATGTTGCGATTGCGTGTGAAAATGCAACCAAAACTGAACACACGTTGCGCACTTTTCCACACTTTTCCACATTTTCCGGCTAGTCCGGAAACTCTGAGGAATTTGCAGCCAGTAGTACTTAGTTCAAAAGGCCAAGAAGTCGCAAATGGGCGCAATGCGAAGCCTTTTGACACGACAACAACAACAACAAGATCGGGGCAGCAACAACTTTAAGGAGTGTGGGAAAGTAACGCCTTAACCCTTTGACCCTTTAACCCTTCAACCTTTGTAGGAGCATTTGCTCATTTCCTCCCCTCATTTCCTCACACATCACTCGTATCGCCAATAGCAAAACTATGCACTGAGAGAAAGAATCAAGTACGCTTGGACTTGAAACAAAAATTCTTGATTAAATTACGAACTTCTAAGTCTAATAATGATTTTAAAATGTTTAATAACAAGAGCGAATAGCGAATAGTTCTTTTATTGAAAACCAGGGATTAAAAGCAAAACTATAACCGTAAGCGTTAACCGGTATTAACCGATTGGCATTGGTACCGTAACTCAAGGCGTAGCCGAAAAAGAACGCAAATAGACTGATCAAATTTATTCCAACCGAAATAACCGTTTAGAAACCGATTCCTCCGTAACGGTTTATATCGGTCAATCATAAAATTTAATTATGTTGATCTCGATAAAAACATTTTTATTTTTGAAATTATTGAATATTTATTTTAAAATTTAAATTTTTTCACTTTTTAAATAATTTTTGTTCTTCGAAATCGAAACATACAAAAAACCGGAAACCGTTAGGTAACCGATATACAACAATTTCTCAAAACCGATAACCGAAACCGCAACTGAAACCGATATTCATTTCGGTTTGATACACGTCTGAAAACTCTTAAGCTCTAAATAAGATCTAAACACACTTTACTTATTTCTGTATTTGGATTAAGCTTGTTTGTAAGTATTTAGGAAAGAAACAGTCATAATTCTTTGTTTGACTCCGAGATAAAAAGCCAAAGACGTAGATTTTTAGAGAAACTCTAAGCTTTCAATGGGCATTTAAATGACCTTTCCATTGATACCAAAATTAGCATGAAGTACTAGTAAGTTCAAATTATGAGTAGAATTAATTTTATGTGTCAATATAAATACTTTTATCCACTGTTGTACATTTAATCTTTTTTTTAACAAATTTTGATCTTATTCTTGAATGATTAACGACTATTTATGCTTCAAGAGCGATTCGCTCTTAAAATAGGAATATGAAAGACCGAACGTTCTCAAAATATTCTAGAAGCAAACGAATCGTTGTGCATTTTTCTCAGTGTAGTTTGTTGTTTTGAGTGCTTCCCAGTTTCCAGTTTGTGTTTCCCACAGCTCTGACAGTTCCCCTGATCAGAAAAGATTGTCCATGTTGCACAGACACAGACGGGGATTTATTGCAATTCCCAGAAGTTAAGTTAAGGAGCCTTCCCCATTATAAAGACTTGTTTCCTATTCAAAGTCCTTTTAAACACTTTACTGGTTCATTAGAAGCGCAAACTTCAGGGAGAAGCCTTATAAGAATGCTCAAAACTTGGCTTATATTTTAGACAATGAGAACATTTGATTAGCTTTAGACTAATAACAATTAAATTCATTATGCAGCATTAACTTCTCTAAAGTTTATTAGAAATAAAAGCTTTCAGTAGGAGCTTAATGAGTTTGTTTGGGATTAATATAACTAAATTAATGAGCTTTAACTTTTTCTAAAGCACATTTAAAGTAAAAAATTCAAGTACAAACTTTATAAGACTCGCTATAAATATTTATCTGAATACTAAAATTTTTAGCTTATTATTTTTAGCTTTGGCTTGAAAGCTTTGAGCTTTTTTTTATAGAAATATAGAAATTTACAAGTTTATTTGAAGTGAAAATTTAAAACGATTTATTTAATGCTTAGGTTTTTTCGGTTAATATACAAAAAATACATATGCCATCAAAATATTTAAAATTAATTTTGCCTTAGTTTTCGCAAAGTTAATTAATTTTAAATTATTTTATAGAGCTTTAAAATGACACTATAAAATTTGTATATTAAAAATCTTGGATTAATTTTAGCTAAAAGTTTTTCTGAACACTTTAGCAGCAAATAGATTGGATTGCTCCAGAATTTTGATTATAAATTAAAATGTGATCTATAGCTGCAAACTGCGAACTAAATCTGTGGGAATTCAAATAAAGTTATAGAATAGTTGAATTTTTCAGTCTTTAAAAATTAAGTCAAGATCGAATTGTAATTTGATTGAGCTGTCAATTGGCCTAACTTACTCAAAGAAAGCAACTTCAACTTTTCAGTTCAGTTTCAATTGAGAATAGTCTCGAAATTTGTTTAAAACTGAATTGAAATTGAGCAGCCTTGAGGCGCAGTCCTAAGTACATGTAGTTATTGGCCTAGAGCAAACAATATGGTCAGAAATATAGTAGGAGACGAATGACGAACTTTCGTTGCATTTCCATTCAGAGATTCAAGTGAAAATGCACTCTCAATAAACTGAAGATCGATGTTGAGAAAGGCGCAGCTGTTGATGCAAACCATCGAACATGTCTCTGAATATGCAATGTGTCCCGTTGTCCTGTTGTCCCGTTGTCCTGGCCAACTATTGTCCTGGCCATGCACCTTGTGCGGCGTCAACGGCGTTTGCATTGGCCCAAAAACAATGGCCCAAACAATATCGCAATGGGCCAAGGTTAGCGCAGCTCGAGCGCCGTTAGCGTCTTGGCCAACAAGCAAAATCCACAAATCGAATTTGTTTAGAGCACAAAAAGCGAGCAATTGATTTACCAACATGAAAAAAAAAAGGGTTATTTTTTTTCCACATTTGTGTTTCACTTTTGGAAAGATTTGGCTAACTGCGAATCTCTGAAATTTCTGAAATTTTCTAAAATTGAAAATCCCTAATGCATTTTTCGAAACCTAATCAAGGTCAGCCAAAAGATAGCGGGCAGGTAAGCAGGCAGCCATGCTTTAAGCCAGGCTAACAACGTGCACACGTGCACTGCGTTTCGGGCCAAAATTGCCCCGCGGCCATAAGCCATAAATGCGCTGCGGATTAGCCGCAAAATGCCTGATGGCATCAGGTAAATACATGTCTATGGATATATTGGGAAATAATTCCTAGAAATTCGCGAATATTAAACGTTGCTACCTGAATTGGCAGTTGACTCGGTCTTAGCCTATATAAGACAGAGTGGCAAGAGCTGCGGGCCAAACAGTCTTGGCTGCAGCAGCAACGTGAGCAGACGACAGAGAAAGCGAGAGAGTGAGAGTGAGAAAGAGATAAAGATAAAGAAAAGAAAGAGACATATTTAAAGTGCAAATTATAAAAATTTAAATAAAGTAAATCAAATAAATAAATGAAATATACTAAAATATATAAATATTTCAATATATATACATTTATTTTAATTAAAAAAATTATAAATAAATAAATCAAATAAATTACATATAAAAAATACATAAATATTTATAAATTTAAAAATAAATACATTTATTTTAATTAAAATATTAATAAATAAATTTAATCAATTAAATAAATTACATAAAAAAATATATAAATATTTATAAATTCAAAAATAAATAAATTTATTTTTAATTTAAAACATTATAAATAAATTAAATATAAAAATATATATAAATTCAAAAATAATTTAAAATGGGCTGTTGTACGAGCAACTTGAAGTTGGATGAACAACACAGATTGGAGGGCAGCATTTGTGCCTCCAAGCGAAGTCGCAGCGGCAGCAACAGCAGCAAAGGCAGCAGCAGCAACAACAACACTAACAGCAACAACAACACCAACAGCAACAACAACAACAACAACAGCAGCGGCCTGGGCAGCGTTTGGAGTCGCAGCCAAACAACGCGGCCAGTTTGCGATGATTTCGCAGAGCGACCAATCATTCAGCAGCAGCAGGAGGGGGAGGAGGAGGGAAATCAAACGCCACCCAATATGGAGGACAGATCCTGTGGCTATCACACCTGCAGCAGTGCCTCGGGCGCCTCAACGCCCAGCTCAAGGCGTCCCTTGTACCGCACCCAAGACATGGACCAAAGTGATCCCAATGAGACACAACTCGAGCCACCAGTCTCCAACTTGGAGTGGGAAATGTTCATGATGCACAACGCGCAACGTTTGATGCCCAAAACTTCGTCGCCCATTTGCCAGCGTCGTTTGTCGTCGGCGGGCAGAATTGAATTCAGCTCCAAGTCCTATCACAAGTGGCGCAACTATCTGCAGTCGACGCCCGTCCACATGCTGCACAACGTCAGCCACATTCCGGAGGCGATTGCCGGACACTTTTGCCCCACGGAATTTCCCGCCTTCAGCGATCTGGAGGAAATGGAAAGCGCCGCGAAGCGTTTCAAAGTCGACGCGAATCAATCGCAGAGAAGTTTGCCAAATGTGCAAAATCGACAGCATTTGACGCACACGATCAGCACAGAACTTTAGGCTGAAGAAGGCAGCAGGGAGGGGAGTACTCTTAACGAGGGGCGACTCGGGAGTTTGCGGCAAATGCGCCACAACTGGCGACTGCTGGCAACAGGCGTGTCAGTCAGTCAGTCAGTCAATCAGTCCATCAATCCAACAGTCGCTTCGATTTGTATATAACAACAACAACAGTTGTTCATTCAATTGCCAAGCAACAACAACAACAACAACAATCACTTCCTTTATTATTTTAAGCAACCTTTTTTTTAATACACATAAACAACATTTTTTTTATATTTAAAATCAAATTTTAAACGACGAATTTATTAATTTATGACGATAAATAAAATGTGCAAATATTTTAAAAAATAACAAGTTGAATTTTCATTGGAAATTTATTAAGTATTTCTAGCTTTCTCCTTCTTTCATTTGGCACTTTGTTTGTTTTGTTAATTAGTGCAAACAAATAAATAAACAACAGGAACAACAATACTGACAGCTACTGATTTTGTGTGACGGGTCAAAGGTCATTCAATCGCTTTTTTTTCAGTGCTGCATTCGAATTTTAAATCTGAACTTAACTGAGCTAAAATTGAAGTTCTTTCAGAACAAAGAATGGTAACATAGATTCATATAATAAATCCGAATAAAAGTTTACTTGATATTCCTATATAAATAATTTATAATAATCAAAATTCATGTTTATAATAAACTTTTATTATTTCGATTTGTATAATAACTATTCATACATAGGTTATTATAATTTCAAAAGACATTTTTCATAACAATTATTATTATTATTAAAATAATTAGTTTGTATATTTCAAAAATGTATCTATTTTTGGGTTACATCAAATTATGCTTGTGATTCTTTCACCCAAGCAGATATTTTTTCTGTCTTCATTTTTGGAATACATAACTGGGAGAAACATAAAATTCCATTTCAATATTTTCGATAATTATTCTTTATATTTTATCTATTTACCTATTATTAAATAGACCTAAACGCACTGCGACCAGTGCTATATATCATATTATATTATCTATATTCTATATTTATCTGTAATTTCGTTAGCCTTACTATCATATTGGTTTTCTTGTGCATTCTCTTTTCTCTTTCTGCCTTTTGCCTCTCTTCTTCTCCTAAGTCCTTCCTGGCTCTACCTGTTTCTACTAAGCTGTGCCTTGCTCTCTCGCACTTCATATATACATATTTTGTATAGCTTGTTATGCACTATTTGTCTCGCTCTCGCTCACCCTTTCTACCTAAATCTGTCTCTATATAATAGCTCACTCTTTTCAGTAGTCAGTTTCTTGTCAGCTACCTTTTACTAACTTACTACCTGTCTCTTTTTCTTAACCTCTGTCTCCCTCTTTTTTTTTGTTAATCTGCGTCCATGTGTCTCTCTCTATCATTCTTAATCCTAGCCTGTTTCTTCTGTCGCTTTTCGCTGTCTATCTAAATTCTTTATCTCCTTACTTTCTCTATTCATATTCCCATTTTGTTTACTCATTTTCTACTTCTCTCTTTTTCCCTTTGCTCTTCCTTGTGCTCAATTCGTAAACGTTTCACTGACTGCGAATCTTTGCCCTCAATTATGAGTATTCAATTTGCAATCTGTGATTTTATGTATTTCTTTATAATTTTGTTTAGAGTTTAATTGTCAATATTTAGTATATGAATAGATGGGTATATTAATTTGTTTCGATTAATTGCTTACTTCAATTCAATCGACCACAATGATTACTCCACTATTGGCGCAATCAAATTGCTTCGTCTGATTAGAGAGCTTTCCCAACCACTCCGAAAGTGTTTTCACAATCATCAATTGTCCTCGCGCTTTCCAAGAAGTTGTCAATTGGCGCCGAAAGTTCGAGGTAATTGCAAACTTAACAACTTGCAAGAACGACAATAATAATTTCGAATTTGATGATTTGATTGCAGCACAAAAGCAGAAACCAGCAGGGCTGCAAAAACTGCAGCAGGGCTGGAAAATGACAGCTTTGTGCATATAGTAAATGTGGGCAATTGAGTTGCACCGCAAACTGACCAGACACAAAAATCAATGGGCATAATCAATGCTACCAGCATGAATAGTGAAATGGGAGTGCTCGACTCGTAGATACCCTATAAGTGCTGATATTAGCTTGAATAACTTTGGAATTTATTGAAATATCGTCATGCAAAATTTTGGGATAAAGTTAGAGCAAGCTTTAAAATGCGATTGCAACGAATAAAGTTTATATTTTTGCTAATAAACATTTTAAATATTTTTAAGAAATTATGCGAAAGTCGAGAAAAAATATAAGAATTAGCGCTGCTTGATTTAGACAAAGTCGTATACAAGATTTAGTGGAAATATCTCTAATAATCTCTGAGATCCGTTCGACAATTGACGGAATCAATAAAAAAAGCAGAGTTGGGAGAAATGTGTAAGTATTAGAAACATATATACTCCTATTATAAATATTGCATTTGCACGGTTTCGATATACCCGCTTTGACCCCGGGTACAGGGTATTGAAAATGTTATAAATTGCTGGCAAGCCACGGGGCGTATGTGCAATATTAAATCAAAACTTTATAAAATCTGCATAAATATGCGTTAATTAATTATGGCATCAATGCCAAAATTGGCCAAATAGAAAGAGCCAGAGAATTGTGTAAAAGGCACAAATATGAAAATATTGCAAATTATGGAATGTGGCTTTAAATGTGGTCTACAATTTCCACTTGCCACAAATGATTATTAAAGTACTGTACAAAAGATAAATGATAAGCATGACGATTGCTTGCCTTTGATTGTTCATAATTTAAAGCTTGTGATATTGATTTTATTTACGGCCAGGTTAAGTATCTTTAAGCCCTGTCAATGGGCGACTTCTTGGCCTCGTCGATTGTTATCGTTGATGGCAGAAATGTTGACAGACGCCTGCAACTCAACAATTGACAATTCTAGTTTGGTATTCAACGGCAACAACAACAACAACAACAGCAATGCACCTAGCTATTCCTTCTCTTTCTATTTCTGTTTTATGGCTGAACCACATTTAGCCCTGACATTGCCGAGCTGTTTGCATTTTTGAGCTGTTCAACTGCCGCAATGACGCGCAACGCCAGTCAGTGTTGGCCATAATTGTGCACCTCTCAGTTGCTCAATCAGCCAGCCAGTCAGTCAGTCAGTCAATACGTCAATCAAAGCAATACCCCCAAAGTGTCTCCCTTTGCACCTGTGTGTGACCCAAGCAAAGGTGGAAAGTCGCGCTCGAGGTTGCAGCATGGGGTCACAATGGGGTCACAATGGGGTCACAATCCACTTCAGCGAGGCACGTCAGGCCTACACTGCGCGAAAAAAGGACTATGAACTTAAAATCTAGATATCCTTCAAGTTTGAGTGTTCGCAGATACAAAATCAGTTTATTAGTAACTGTTGCGTAGTGTTCAAAACTGCAATCTCTTTCTACCAATTATAGTAATGATAGGCCGTGTTCACCACAACTAATCAGTCAGTAATCATGTATCGCAAATCAAAAAATTGAACGCTTTGATGAAATTTTAAGGCAAAATCAATGTTGTCATTTCCCTTTTTTGTCAAAGCTTTTAATATTTATTGAAAAAATGCAAAACAGTTTGGCCCAAAATGCTTAATGTAATGGGAATGAACACAGCACAAGACCAGATTTTAAATAATAGATTACATTTATAAATAATAAAGCCATTATTGTATGCGCATTTAAAATTGTATATAAGAAAGTTCAAAGCACTTTTCCTAGACATTTTCCTTCCGTAGCCAAGTCTTATGTAAGATTCATGATAACTATTATTTTAAAAAGCATTATTTATGTTTTTAAAGTATTCAAAATGAATAAGGAATTGAAGTTTTCTGCAGAGCGATAAGTTTTCCTAAAGAAAGTATGGATTTTCAACTCAAAAGTTGTATACAAAACACACAAAAAACACTGGAAATATTAATTATGAAAAAGATGTGGGTAAAAAAAAAAGTGTCTTGCTGGCAAGACTCAATAAAAACTCAATATTAATTTAATTTAAAATTCTCAATTTGTTTTTATAAGAACACCTTAAAGTGTTGAGCAATGTTTGCGGGCTCTGGTAAAAATCGAAGCTCAAATTTTTCAAATCAAAAACTAAAATCCTTGTCAAGATGGCAAATAAACACAAAGTCAGTTTTAGTTTCAATTAGGAATCTTAACGATTATATAAGTTGTATGAAAAAATTATAAAATAAGAGTTATTTGCTGATGGGAAAGTAATTAAAAATTAATATAATTTTTATAATAAAAATTGAAATTAAAACTTATTTTTCAATTTGTCTTCAAAAATTGTACCATTACTTTTGCAATTTGCAATTTAATAATAAAAACTAAAGTTAAAATTGAAAAATATTTTTTATTTTTAAAATAAAAATTTAATAATAACTTTTATTTTTAATTTATTTAATAAAAATTGAAAAGTAACTTTTATTTCTAATTTTTATAATAAAAATTGAAATTAAAATTTACTTTTCAATTTGTCTTCAAAAATTGTACCATAATTTTTGCAATTTGCAATTTTATAATAAAAACTAAAGTTAAAATTGAAAAATATTTTTTATTTTTAAAATAAAAATTTTAAAATAACTTATATTTTTAATTTATATAATAAACATTGAAAAGTAACTTATAATTCTAATTTATATAATAAAAATTGAAATTAAAACTTATATTTTGAATTTTTATAATAAAAATTTAAATTAAAAATTATTTTTCAATTTGTCTTCAAAAATTGTACCATTATTTTTGCAATTTGCAATTTAATAATAAAAACTAAAGTTTAAATTAAAAAATATTTTTTATTTTTAAAATAAAAATTTAATAATAACTTTTGTTTTTAATTTATATAATAAAAATTTAAAAGTAACTTATAATTCTAATTTATATAATAAAAATTGAAATTAAAACTTATATTTTGAATTTTTATAATAAAAATTTAAATTAAAACTTATTTTTCAATTTGTCTTCAAAAATTATACCATTATTTTTGCAATTTGCAATTTTTATAATAAAAACTAAAAATTAAAATTGAAAAATAACTTTTATTTGTAATTTTTATAATAAAAATTTAAAATAACTTTTATACTCTGATTTCTAATAAAAATTGACATTAAAAAATGATTCAGTTACTCATAACTCTTATTTGCAGCAAGTATTCACTTTAGTTTCGTAGTTGAAAAAAACGCCTTTTTATTTTTAAAAATTACTAAATCGTTTTTCTCAGTGTAGCTCAATTCAATCGTGTCTGTATG
Source organism: Drosophila limbata (assembly GCA_963924055.1). Classification (NCBI taxonomy): domain Eukaryota; kingdom Metazoa; phylum Arthropoda; class Insecta; order Diptera; family Drosophilidae; genus Drosophila; species Drosophila limbata. The sequence continues at coordinate 30,864,988 of OZ001351.1, forward strand.
CATTGCACTTTGGCAGACATCAGAAGGTAGTAGGCACAGCCCTCTTGGCTTGGCTTGACTTGACTTGACTTGGCCAATGGCACTTGGCCACACCCACCGTTGCTGTCCCTGCCCCGCCCCCTCCCTTCACCAGCTTGTTGGCTGCGTATAGAAACAATTATGAGCATTTTCCATGGGCAAATTGCAGCACATTTGCACCTGTGACGTGAAGAAACGTGCGAGGTTCCTGTTCCTGTTCCGGTTCCTGTTCAACCTGCCAAAGGACACGACTTGATTATTGCACAACTTTTTCCACAGCTCTGCAAAAAAAACTTTTTGTTAAAGGGGGGAATGGAGACGGGGTATAGGGGGTTGTCCGGCATGGCTAATAAAATGAAATAATAATTTGCAGTTGCTAAAAAAGCGCACAATTTAACAAGTTTATGTGGCAGGCGGTGCAAACTTTTTGTCCAGTTCAGCAAATTGTTTATGTGAGTGCGACAAAAAGTTTTCTGTCCATTTGGGATACTATCTCTCTATCTCTGCCCCTATCTCGTTCCCTCTCTCTCACGCACACACATGAAAATGATATAGAATTATTAACTTCTCGGGTCCCGAAACAGCAAAAAAAAAAAAAAGACAACTGCACAAGGCCTTTTATTGTTGGCCAACAAAGTCAAGAGGGAAGAGAAGAGAGCAGCGGAGAATAGGGCAAAATGTGGCCCAGGGGGCGTGGCAAGGGCGTGTATTGGGGGGTAAAAGGTCTGTGCCCAGCAATAAATAGTACATCGAGCTATTTGCTGTGGAATTTATGCGAAAAATGCGACACATGGAATTGAAATAAAAGGTCGAGTAAAAGGGGAGGAAAGACAAGTTCGGGATGAAGCGGAGTAGACAACGAGGTCCGTTGATACTAAGAGCTGTTGTACATAATGCAAATGCCATAAATACAAAATATGATTATGAATTAAATAACAGACTTTAAATTGAAAAGCAATCAACATGGCTTGCTTTTAAATTTAAGAAATACAATTAAAAATTTATGGAAAATTTCATCTAAGATAAATGTTGAAAATTTAAAAAGTAGCGTTGCTTTAAGCTCCCATTTTGGGGTTTAGCTGAAAATATTTGTCAATTAATATTTGATGTTAAACTTATAACAAAAAATTACCATAAAACAAGACATTTAGTTTTAATTAATTAACAATTTAAATACTATAGGCTATAGTCGAGTTCCCGACTATAGGATACCCGTTACTTATTTACAGCGGTGGCCAAAAGTATTTTGGCACCCTTTAAAGTTAGTTCTAGCCAAATTGTGAGCTTACTTCATGAAAAGTTTGGTATCAATGGAAAGGTCTTTTGAATTCCTTTCGAATGATGTAGTACTTTCCTTAACCCATTAAGTACCCATTGAAATTTTCGAATATTTGTAAACGTCAACTTTTTCAACTTCACTTTTTGCATAAAAATGAGGAAAAAGTGCCTTTTTCGCCATTTTCAAAAAATTATAAAAAATACTAGCGAAGAGATATTTGAAAAAGGAAAGGAAATTTGGCATACTTATATAGTCTTTGATATCCAGGATCTCGCACGGACGGACGGACAGAAGGACAGACGGACATGGCTATATCGACTCGACTGTTGATGCTGATCAGGAATATATACACTTTATAGGGTCGGAGATGCTTTCTTCTGCCTGTTACATACATTGCAACGAATACAATATACTCATTTTTTAAGTAATGGGTATAAAAAGGCAAATTATGTCAACAAGTAGACTAGACTAATTAAAAGTCTAGATTGCGAGTTATACTCTTGAATTCTAGTCTTTTTCTATCCCAGCATATTATAATACTAATCAAATATGAGAGCTTTATTTCATTTGGATAATAAGCACAAAAGTTATCATACAAATTTCTCAGTCCTTATGAATTCGTAGACTTAGAGGAGTGGGCAAAGAAAATTTAGTGGGTGTGTGCTGGAAAATTTCCTGCAGTTATTATTTACTTAAAAACTTCAAGTTCAACCGGAAATCAATAAAATACAAAGTGGCATGTGGCAGGAACTAACTTTAAGGCACTTAAGTACCTAAATATTTATGTTTGGAATAGTTCAATTAGATTGAATAACGCATAAGTGATGATTTGTATCTCTATCTAGTATAGAGTAATATATTCAAGTAAGCCATATGCCTAATTGGAGAGTACACTCGACTCGTACATGAACTTGAAAGTGACTGTTAACTGTTAACTGTTAGCCTGGCTGGAAGGGGGCCAAACGGTGGGACAGAAAAGGCACCGAAAACAAAGTGTGGTTGTTCTATCTGTTAGTCGAGGTTCCAATCATAATTCAGGCACCTGAAAACATCACAAAAAAGACAGCTAAAAAAGGAGTAGGGCAGAAATTGAGACAAAAAATATAAAATACAGAATTCCGGGCTTAACTCAATTCAAACGGTTTTAAAAGTTCGATAATCTCGGAATTTTTTAAAACGATAAGCGAATATTGATTTAATTAAAATTTTGTTATACCTTCTTTGCAATATTTTAATTAATCGGGGCTCTCTAAAAATTATTTTGAGTGAAAACAATGGGGTTAGAGTTTTTTTTCACATTTTTACATTTACATTTTCTAGCTTTAAAATATAAAAACAAAATGGTTCTACGATGGTTTGCTTGCTCATGGCCGAGCCTAATCAATTAATTCCTCTTTCTGTCTCTTGTTTTCATTAATTATAGTAAAAAAATGTGTATTTTCAATGGCCAAAAAAGTGGGCAAAACAGCAAATCTTAAACTTTGTTTCAAATTCTTTTTTATTTAAGATAAAAACCATATGGAAAGAATATTTAATATATTTTAATAATTTGATGGAAAAAAGGTGTGTAAAAATTATAACAGCGAACAATTAAGATTTTTATTTAACAAGACTACTTGTTTTTATTGTTTAAGTAAGTAAAAAAGTTTAAGTAAAATTCGCCACAAAATGTGTAAATGCAAGTTAACAACTAATCGACTTATAGTACATTTTTTGTAACGTCCGCAACGGAACTTTCAGTAAGCTGAATTTAGTTTTAAACTGTAAAACATTTATCTTAAAACAGGTTTAGAAAGTACTGCCAAAGAGCTACATTTTCCAGAATATTTCATTAAAATTTACTGAACTGAGCGGGAGCTGAATCAGTTTAAACATGAAAGTATGCGTGCAAGTGTAACGTTCGCAACGCCCATATTGTGTTAATTTAAAAATAATGTACTGAATACATACTAGAATTTTAGAATGATTTTATTTTTGCTGAGTAGAGAATGAAAACAATATAAGAGAGAGAGAGAGAGAGAGAGAGAGAAAGAGAGAGATAGCAAGAGGTAGGGTCAGTTTGAAATGTAAAATGGCTTAAACAGGCAACTTAGTGGATTTTGAATATTGGTTTTGGATTTGGATTTTGTTAGATGCTGAATTTGGTCGTTGGTTAAGCTGCTCTAATTACTAAATGGCCAACACTTGAGTGTGGCACAATTTCACTTGGGTTCTATGGGATTTAAGTGGCCAAATCCCACTTGAAATAGTCGCGTGCGTGAACGATTTCAATCTGGCCAAGATGAAGATTAGGGCTGTGCCAATGATAACCGCAGCTGAGGACAAAGCCGCAGATTAACCAGTCAACTAATACATACAGACATATGAATCTATGGGTTTATAGCACTTGAGAAAGCCTTAAAATGAATAGAATGGAAAGAAGAAGCACTCGAGTTTTATGGAAAAACGTCGCTGGGATTCAGTTTTAATTCGTTCATCGCGTGAGGCGTAAAAGGGGATTGAAAATCCTTCACAGGATTATGGCTCATGTTGCGGTTTTATATACGGGTATGTTTAGTATAGCATATGTTACTATCTCTCACTCGCACTTTATCCCGCTTACTCTTTCTACGTTAAAAGCCATTTAGCGCCCTGATGAATTTATGAGCCGTCTTAAAGCCGTGTTCTTTGCTCGCCTCGTTTCCTTTTCATTCCATACCAGACTCCATTTTTATTGTAAGCTGAAAAAGGGATGGCTAAAACAGTCGAAGAGTGGGCGAAAAAACGGCTAAACAAAGCCCAAAAGGAATTCGATGCGTGTAAACAAGAGAGCTGCTCCAAAAGCGAGCAGGAAAGCAGCGGGGAAAAGATGTGGAAAAAGGAGGAGAAGTGAAGGAAATGCGACTGCCGACGTTGATTGCGGAGCCCCGAAAAGCAACAAACCAAACAAACCGAAACCGAAACGTTTTGTGTTTAATCAAATTCAATTATGAAAAATACACACAAAATATATATTTCGAAATAAAGCGAATGAGGTTTACACACACAAAAAAAAGGGAAAAAGACGAAAAAAAAAAGCGGAACACCGTTGGGCATAATGAAAGTGCAGAAAGGGATAAACAAATTAAAAGCGAAACTACAAAAACAAACTAAATTGAAAGCAACGTAAACAAAGAAATTTTTAGAAAGCTACAAATGCTTAATAAGTTGCCTATATAGTTTAAAATTATTTTAAAATAATTTTTATGATTATATAATTATTTTATTATTTAATTTAATTAAAAAAAAAAAATAAAAATAAAATGCAAAACCAAATTAAAACAAAACACAAAATAAACATAAGCTTTAATCTTATCAAAATTACAAAAACTTTGAATTATAATTTTTTAATTATTTATAATTTTTTGCATACCTTAGTTTGAAATTAAATGTATACTATAACTGACAATTTATATTTGATAATAAATTTAGCTAAATATCTCTTTGTTATAGCTATTTATCTTTTTCTTATGCTTATACTTGATATTCTTATGACTGAACTAACGACTCTATATATTTTTAAAGAATTGTCTAACAAAATGAACTGAAGAAACTATTTAAATACAAGTAACAATTAAAATTAAAATAGGGTAGCTTTTAGTCGTAATTACCTTAAAATAGTTCTAGACTCACCTATAGGGTATGTGCTAGTCGTGTTTACTTGTTGCTTCTTCCATTTAGTTAAAGCTTATTGTGTTAAACTCAAGTGACAACATTTCCCCATAGAGTCCTCAATCAAATTTACGTTAAGCTGCTGTTGTTTTTTGCACAGTGTATTGGTTAACTGTATATGTGAGTGTGTGTGTGTGTGTGTGTGTGTGTGTGTGTGTGTGTTATCTGTTAGCAAGTGTGTCAAAATCACATTAGATGCTGTTAACTTTAGCCACTGGCTTTTCTTCATCGCTTTTCTTTTCCTTTTTTCTGTTTGTTTTTCCTCAGCGTGCAAATTGATTGATTGCTATTGATGCGTGATTTGTCCTTAACCCTGACACACACACACACACACACACACAAACACACACATGCATACATACAAACTGAAGATGCTTTATATATGTATATATCCGCTGTCCCAATTTTGGCTTCTTGGCCACTTTTTTAGGCCAAAATCAAAAAAAAACTTAGAGCTGCTTTTGCTCACAGTTGACTTTGTGTCAACTTTGTTATCAGGGCCACTTATCAGTTATCAGTATCTCAAGGTCGCCGCTAATCGTCAAATATGTACAACGGAATTTTGGGCCAGCTTTTTCAAGTTTCAAGTATTGGCAATTGATTAGGAACTCCTTGGGAATTCCAATTACAAGCACAGCTGCCTGATTTATCCTTTTGATTCAACCTGCTTTCCCTGTTTTTCTCTGGAAAATTGTCATCTCTTGAGTTTCCATTTGAATTAAAGCTGCAAAACTTGGACAGCGAATTTGATGGGTCCATCCAGCTAAGGGAACTCACACCTAGCTGCAAACATACTATATACCCTGTACACATAGGTATGTGTGTAGTAGTATGTGTGTGACCCAAACTGGCAAAAAACTTTGATTTTGCATACTTTAATACTCTCAATTCGCCTGGGGACCCAAAGACAAACAACATTTTGTCAGTTGGCACGACTAGAGCATATCCTGTAAATTGAAGTGAACTCTTTATAGAAGTTTCACAATCAACTTTTAAATATGAAAAAAAAAACTAACTTTAAATGTAGCTGCTCTTCAATTAACCCTGTAATGCCAAATTAAATGAGTAGATTGAAGCAATCACTGATTTTCAGACTAAGAAAATACATTTGTAAATTTCATGGCAGTTATAAAACAATTAACTTTGTATAATTAAAAATTATAGTAATTTTAGTAGTCTTCATGGGGATTTTTATTGATATTGAGGGTTATGTTTAATGCCTAGATTGTATGCTGTAGTGTGATTAACTTTAATTAAACTGTTAATATGAAATTTTATTTATATTTCTAAGCATATACTCGACTGGTATATACCCCGTAATTCTTGCTTTACGAACAACTGTTTTAGCTGACGATTAAAATTTATATTTTCTTTTAATTGCTAAAGACATAAGGAAAGTTTCGACTCAGACATACCCTGCAGTTCTAGCTACAAAGAATCTTATTGTTTTATAGAGTTTGTGAATTTAAAATTACGCTTCAGAATTGTTATATATTTGAAAATCGGTAAAAAAAAAAGAGAACATTCGTTTTTTTACATTCTCAAGCATCATCCGTTATACCCCATTGTAGTTTACTTGAGGATTACAGGGTATACCAAACTGAAACTTGACCAAAATTCGCTTTGTCAGCTTTGTGTGGCAGCCACAAAGCACAGAGCTGAACCTTTTGTGGTCTAACCAACAAGGGAGTCAACACACACACACACACTATATCAGACACACACACACACACACACTTTGATGTCTGTTTTGGCCAATTGTTGCGCTTGAAAAACTGCATCGCATCAATAAAGTGGAATTTTTGCATGTGTCGCAGATCGAAGGGAAGGGTGAGAAAAGCGGGAGGGCAAGAGAGACAAAAGAGGGAGAGGAGGGAGGAACGGGGAGTGTTACTTTGGATATGTTCATTTGTATTCCCGGAATGTCAGCCGGACGCAACTGATGCGTGTTTTATGCTCCTGCCGAAAACGTTAAAGGGTTAAGCGAAAAGTGAAACAAGCACAAAAAACAGAAGCCAACAAAAAATGAATTCGTACATAATAAACAAATTTCATGGTCTGTTTTATGGCCATGTCAACACACACATCACATGTTGGCCGGGCCCATGGGCCATAAAGCCATAAAGCAGCAACAGCTCGAGTTTGAGTTTGAGTTCGAGTTCGAGTTGTAAACGTTTTACATGCTGTCGCGGCACTTTGTTCCATTCCATGCCATTCCATTCCCAATGCCATTCCAGTTCCCATTCCATTCCAAAGCGTTGCGCTTAGGCAAATGTCATTGCATGCATAAATTAGAGATGGGAGAGGACTGAGAATGTTAAGAGTCTCACTCACGAAGTGAACGAATGAAAGGGAAGAAGAGAAGAGAGAGGGAGAAAGAGAGACAGAAGGGACAGAAGTACATAAAACAGAAAGAAGACAAGGAAGATCTTTGAAGACTCGAGAGATTTGAAAGACATCATTAAAGAGACTGAAAAATTCGAAATTCTAATGGAGAAAGAATCGAAAGACATAGAGATAGAGAGAGAAGTGAAATGTTTCCAGATGACAGATAAAAAAAATATTATAGACTTGAATTCAATCTGTTGAACAGCAAAACTTTTAATTTTCAGAGAGAGAAAATTTTCATTCTGGTTTTTAACCTCATATTCGATTTTAGAAGGTCCCAACTAGCCTAGAAATGTGTTTTTTAACGAAAACACACACTGCTTTCTGCATCGCATCATAAAATGGGTTAGTATTGAGCATTCTTTTGTACCATATTATAGAAAAAGTCCAGGATTCCTGGATTAAATAAATCCCAAACAGTTTCAATGATTTGGTAGTCTTGGAATTTTTTTAATATTATAAATTTTTTTGTCAACGCCAATAGATAAATTGAACATTTTTAAAATGTTGACAAATTTCTACTGAATGCAAAAAGTAATTTTAAGGCATTTCAGGTGAAATTATGGTTATGTTTTGGTAAGTGCCGCCAAAAAGCAGCTCGCGCTGACGGCGACTTTTTAAACTGTTAGCATTTGTTGATTAGCATTATTGTGTGTGTAAAGTCTATGAGAAAACTCAAAGATAATACTCTTTAAACCTTTTTTTATTGCTTTAAATCCGAAAAAGTCTGATCAAGTGAAGCACGAAACACGCACGAAACACGCACGACCCGCGCTCATCTCTAATGCACATTGCGTGAGTCGTAAGCGTAAGAGCGAGACAGACAGAGAGAGAGAGTAAGATAGGTTGGAATGAGAAGGGAGTGAGGGGGACGGGAGCAAAATTGAGTCGCACTCAGCGAGGACACAAACCAAATACGAAAAAATAAAACAAAGGACGACAGTGCCACCTGTTGTTGTTGTTGCAACTTTAGGCACGTCATGCGCTTGTTCAGCCACACCTCAACATATACTAAGTACATACAGCCCAACCCCTTGACCGCCCCCATTCCCACTTAAAGCCCCAACCCTTCCTCATTCCCCGTTCCCCATTCCCCGTTCCCACTTACCGAACAGCGGTCGAGTTTAATTGAAAAACTTTTGCAGACCTGTGAAACCAACTGCCGTGGAAAAAGGGTTCAAAAGCAGACGCAGGAAAAATAGGGGAAAATTGTTGGCATGAAAATCAATTAGAAATTATTTGGTGGGTGCATCGAAATAATGCAATAATTACAGTAATTGCCATCGACAAGCGAAAAGCGCGACAAAGCTGCGAATTTTCAGCTGCCAGTTGTGAGTTGCACATTTTGCCAAAGGCCAATGAAAAGCGTGTAAAACACACAGTTGACAGTTGCCAGTTGCCACATGCCACATGCCACTGGCCGCAACATGCAACTTGATTAAAAAGGTTCAAAGGTGAAAGTTGAAAGTGCAAAGAGACAGACGGCAATGTAGATTGACAAGTGGAACATGATGGGCGCATAAAATGGAATTAAAAGGTGATCATGAAGATTCCTTTAGCGCTATAGCATAAATTAGAGACGAGCGCGTGACACGAGTCAGTTAATAAAGTTGAATCTGTTGATTAGATAACAATGATAATCAGTCAAAAGTGCGGATATAAATCCAAAAAGTGAATCGAGTTTATATCAAAATATCAAAATCGACTTGAGGGAAACTTAAGATGATATCGTGACACGATCACGAAATTCTCAAAATATGATCAACAATTCAACATAAAAATTGAATAAAAATAATAGAAATTCCTTAACTTTTAGGGTCTCATTTTATGAGTAGAGTATAAAAAACACACGCGATGAATTTAAAACTAGTGGACGGTGCTACAGTCGAGCATACTCGACTGTCGGAGACCCCGTTTTTACTATGGAAAAAAATTTTTCATACTAAGACTTGATTTTTGACTGATCGTTCCTATGGTAGCTATATGATATAGTGGTCCGATTCCAATCAAATTTGGTCAGGATGTATGGGACCATTATATTCTGTCAGTTTGGTTGAAATATCTCAAACAGCAAAAAAGTTTTCCATACTAAGACTTGATTTTCAACTGATTGTTCCTATGGGAGCTATATGATATAGTGGTCCGATCCAAAATCTGAAACAAACTCGATCTGCTTGCAATATAGACGAACCTACATACCAAGTCTGGAGTCTCTAGCTTTTATAGTCTCTGAGATCTACGAGCTCTTACAGACGGACGGACGGACAGACGGACATGGCTATATCGACTCGGCTGTTGATGCTGATTAAGAATATATATACACTATGGGGTCTGCCACGCCTCCTTCTGCCTGTTACGCACATTTTTTTTTGTGACAAAGTTAATAGACCCCTTTACTTTTTTAAAGTACGAGGTCTAAAAAAACAAGAGTCGCTCATCACTATTTCAAAACAGACGTGAATCTTGATTGTTTAAATTTTTAGCAACTTTTGTTTGCTTTTTAAACCAATTTTATGTATGTTTCTTTCTACCTTTTACTTTTTCTGCCGTCCCTTTCCAACACTAGCATTCGCTGTCACCACAAGTGCCCATCACTCTTATTGAGCAACAAGACAAATAACAACTTGTTTTACGCTTTCAGTTCATTTCACAGTGTGTAAATGTATTCAACAACCTTAGATAATCTAGATTCTATAATATATCAGAATCTAAATACTCTACAAAGAGCGAGTACTACGATGATCAAGAATAACAGAATTTATCGAGTATTAAACAAGTTGCGAATTATAACTACCATTTTATAAATTGTGACTACAGCTGTGAAAAGTTTGTTAATTGGCAGCGTCAAACTTATGAGATAATATTCTGACTCGAAAGTTAAACAAAGCATCAAAAAAGGGAGAGGGAGAGAGTAATAGAGAGAGAGAGAAAGAAAGAGTATGTAATTTGTGTTAGGTTAGGTAGGTAAGGGCGGTGTCGACCAAAAAGTCGACGCACTTAGGCCTTGGATAGGCCCATTGTGATACCGCAGGATCATACCCCCTCTGCCAGAGAGGGACACTACGTAAACTGGGTTAAAAGGGAGCCCAGTTTGAAAGTCTAACAAAAAGGGCTATTCTACTTGGTGCCAATGTAGCGAGTTCGCATAGACTGGTGAGGAAGGGTTTTCCCAGAGCTCTTCGTCTTCTGTTGCTTAAGGCTGGGCAGAAGCAGAAGAAGTGCTCTGGGGATTCCTCCTCTTCCTCATCCCTGCAGCTCCTACAGAAATCGTTGTAGGGGGCTTTCAATCTGAGGGCGTGTATGCCCACTAGCCAGTGGCCCGTTATGGAACGGACCACGCGAGAGCAGTCGGTTCTGCTTAGACTGCACAGTGCTTTAGATCGGGCCTTGTCAATATGGGGCCAGGTCTGTCGTGCCACGCGACAGTTGGGTGTGCTGTACCATTGTACATTGTGTTTTTCCTCAAAAAGGTTATGGAGCATTAGCTTGCAGGTCGCCAGGGGCATACTGATGCCCTCTTTGTCTAGAAGGAAAGTATCAGTCGTGCCCCGTCTGGCTAATTCATCAGCAATACAGTTGCCTTGGATATCTTGGTGCCCAGGTACCCAGACTAGGCATATGTCGAAAAGCTCTGCCATCTCGTGTATAGATCTGCGGCATTTCGAGACTGAGGTCGACTTCGAAGTGGTCGATGCGATGGATTTGATGGCCGCTTGGCTATCACTGTAAATGTTAATTTTGCCTGGAGAGGAGTTTTCCCGCATGCTTTTTCCGTGTGTTCTGGAATTTGCAAATGAATTTGCAGCTGGGACTGTTCCCAAGTTCCCCCAACTTGTGGCAACATGAGAGTGATGTTGTTTTGTTGTTGTTGTTTCTACTTTTCACTTTTTACATGCCACGGACATTGCAACAAACCGCAAAGCCTCCCAACATTCAACTGGGATCGAGTTAACAATTTTAAACCTAATTATAGAGCAGCTGTATATGTTTAAAAATAACAAATTAAACGGAGAGCGAGAACCGAATCTAATTAAAATGCAACCAACATGGAATTGAATACACTCACACTCACACTCATACTCGTTCTAAATGTGACACTTGCTGATTGCAACGTGATGTGAAATTCAATATTTATCCAGCTGACAATCAATTATGCCTTTCGCTGTCACTTGAAATAGAAACGGATATGGGCAGAAATCAAAGAGATTCAATTTTCTATGATGTTTCCGTAATTATTTATATTTTATGCTTTCAAATAGTATCTATAGCATTCGTCCAGAAATTAATACAGAGATATTCAGGGGTGCCACAAAAATCTCTAGTTAAATGGAGTTCCGCTGAAAGCATTTCCGCACGGAAATTTCCGAGGTGCCACAGAACTTCGGAAGAATTATTTTTTTTGCCATTCTCACCAACCTTTTCGAACTAGGCTGCTAAGGGTTGACACCTTCTCAGATTAAATTACCCAAGGGTTTGTTTAGCAACTTTTTTAAGTTTATCATTTCAGAAACATAAGCTTTTAATTTTGTTCTTATTTAATTTATTTCTATAATAATTGCTGTTATTAAGCTTAAAAAAAACAACGAACGCCAGCGATTTTAGCGCTAGTTTAAACCGCTTAAAATTATTCTGCGATTTGACCTGTGGCACAGCGAAATGAAATTCAAGTGAAAGCGATTTCTGTAGCACCCTGTAGCACTGATAAACACAAATGGTTTCGACTTCACTTTATAGTTTCCATGGTCACGAATTGCAAACGACAAATCACTAACAATAACGGAAAGAGCTGAGTGAGCCAAGAAATCACGACGTCTATAGTTAAATTAATGTTGCATACTTTTTGGCATAACTTGATGTAAATCTTTGCAGGCTAATAATATTTATTTTTATATTCTTAAATCAGAATATCAACTAATCAATATTCTGACAATATTCATACAAGAAAAAAAAATTAGTTGCTGGAATTAATTTTAAGGAAATTTTTAATTTAGATTTCTGAGCGTTAATTAAAAAATGCTACAATGTATATTATTCAAAGTATTGTCCATCGTTAGCTACAACATTTTTCCGTCTTTTTGGCAGCATGTGGATTCCGTGTCGGAAGAACGACTCGTCCTTTGAGGCAATCCTCGAATCGACCCATATAGATGGGTTGCTTAGGCTTGACACGGATCTTCGTCGAGTAATTCTTCCGATTCTTTATCTTCAAGCTTTTTGGAAATGAAGTAGGCTTTGACATGAGTTTAGTCATAGGTTTATGAATCCTTTAAAACTAATTCCAACACCAAATAAGAGCTGCATTATATTGATTAATTCAAAAAAATCTTTGCATGACTTTAAAATGTTTCAGTTTTTTTAAATATAAATATAAAAAAGGTAACCATTTTTTTTTTTGAATATCACTTTTAAATAATGGCTTAAGGGTAGAATTTTTTACAATAAAAGGAGCCCAAAGGAAAGAAATACAGAGCAAAGAAATCATGTATTTCAATAAACTTACTATCACAGACTTTCTTATATAAGAACAATATTGGAATTAACATTCTAACCGTAAGTCAATTAACTTGCCCGTAAATTAAAACTGATGTTTATCTTTATCAAAAAAAAAGAAAATCATAAAATTTAAATAACAAAATTGGTCAAAAAAATATTAGGGACTGTTATCATTATGAACAATAATAATTCTTTGCATACCCCAGACTTAACTTAATTTATTTTCTTTTCAGTGAACAATTAAAATTTACATTAACTTAATTTATTACTTTTTGATTTTAGTTCTAGTTTAATTCATTAAATTTAATTTTCATAATTCATTTACTTTTTGCAGACTGCTTTTAGTCGTGCTATAATAAATAAATAAATAAATAAATTATAAATTTTATTAAAAAATTATGAAATGATGATTAATTTCAAGATTTATAGATTTGCTCACAAAATAATGATTAATTTTGAGTTTTAATTTACTACTCAACCAATAATCATTCGGGGGTGCCACAGAAATCGCTTTCGCTTGAATTTCACTTAAATTTCATACAAATTGAAGTGAATTTCAAGCGAAAGCGATTTCTGTGGCACCCTTGATTATTTTTGAGCAGAAAAATAAAACTTAAGGCATAATCATTACTTCATGAGTTTTATTTTTTGCTCAAAATAAAACTCAAGTTGTAGCTTCGACAAAGCTCAATTTGATGCTCTACACAAGAATGTTTTTTGTTTTTAATGGATTTTTACGGTTTGTTCCTTTATTCCCTTAGATGAAATCGAAATTGCAACTTAAGTATCCCTTAAAAATATTCGTGTTAACATGAATCTTAGTGAATTCGTGAAAAGATTATCAGACGAGTTTGGTTAAAGTACAGCGAGTGACAGTTTGACTTTAATTTGTCGTTTCGCAGCGAGCTGAACATGAGGAATATGCACTTGATGCACACAAGTTACTTGTAGAACAACACTCGAAATAACAATAATAACCACAATAATGATCATTATGATAATGACAATGATGACAATAATGTTGTTGGGCACGGGGGCGTTGTTGCTGACACGCAAAAGCCACGTTCATGCCGCCTGATTGACATACAAAGCCGTAACAAAAGTGCAGAGCATGTGAAGGTTGAGGGGTTGGAAGGAAGGACATGGCTTTAATTCAGCCTCCTGCTGTTTTCCGCACTCAGTCTCTGGTTGCCTTGACAGTCGCATCCGGTGCAATGTCATGACGAGCTTCATCATCATCGTCATCAGATTCAGTATCATCGTTGGCATCCCTGATCTTTGGCGTTAACAGCAACTGCAATTCATTAACAATTTCCAGTCATGCCTTAAGTGGCATCCACATCCAAGTCCATGTCCATGTCCATGTCTTTGTCTGTGTCTTTTCTTGTTGCTCCTCCTTTCGCCTTTTGGCCTTTTGCCTGCCATGCAATTACAACTTGAGCATGTTTTTCCTGCGGCTTTGTGCCCATATCGGGTCAAAACCAAAGGACCAAATGACAGGCCATTAGCCAAGTCAGAACACGTGCGTCATCATAAAATTCTGTCTGTCTCCAAGTGTGGTGACAAAAACCAAAAGCAAAGCCGCGACAGATTTTCGACAAACCCAATAACTAAATCATAAATAAATGCAAATGCAAAATGGAAAACAGGACCATAAAAGCTACCGCATTAAAAGGGACGCAATAAGATAGCAATTGCATAAATCTGGGGTACCTGGGACTAAAAAGGGTTTACCTGCTACCGGCTACGGGCAGTACCAGCAAGGGGTACTGCAAAGGGGAGGGCTCTACCAAATACCTATTCTATTCAGATTGCAATTGCATAAATCTGGGGTACCTGAGACTAAAAAGGGGTTACCTGCAAGAGGTACTGCAGGAGGTACTGCAAGGGGGAGGGCTCTACCAGATGCCTATTTTAAGCAGGTAATACCTCTCTTCATATAAATAGGAGAAGTCACGGAGCCAAACTCACAGAAGCCAACAAACAGTCGAGTGAGCAACACATTCAGACAGATTCAAAGTCAAGATTTCGAGTGAAAATTAAAGTGAAGAAAATAAAAAGTGAAATCAAATCAAAAACATATAATTGCCTACCTGAAATTCAGTTTAAAGTGATAAAAAAAAAAACAAAAATATTATTATAAATACAATAATAATAATTCAAAAGAATAATCATGGGCAGCACACAATCCCAGTCGCAATCGCCATCGAGTAGTTCCCAGAAGCAGGATGAGAGCATGCCGAGTGGCAGCCAAGGCATTTGCTGTCTCTCGCCACGGCCCGGACTCAAGCAGATTTTCCAGAAGTTACGCCGTACTCTGAAGCGTCATCTGCAACGTCGTCCCCTTGGCAGCAAGAGTCGACGCTGCGGTGGTGGCTTCCAGCGACAACGCTGTGGTGCACGCACCGCCCTGCTGCGTCCCATGCCCCGATGCTCGTCCTTTGGCAGTTGCGGAACTTTGCTGACACCCACGAAATGTGGCTCGAAGAAGGAGAAGAAGACAACCACGCCCACGGACAATCATTATGCGCAGTGGAAATGCATGTTTGAGCATTCAGCATCCGGCAAACAACAAGTTGTGCCAACTGCCCAGAGACCCCATGACATTAGCGAGGCCTTGTCGGGACAGACGACGCCACGGGGATTCCCCTCGCACACGGATGCACGCCGTTGTCTGCTCGCTACACCTCCTCCACCCCAAGAGCAACTCTACGACTGTGTGGGTGAGATCAAGGTACGTCGTCGTCTCAGCTTCCGTCTGCCCCATGGAAATGGCAGTGGAAACGGCAGTGGTGGTAGTGCCAGCGTGCGACGCATGACGGCCCGACAGAAGGCGGCCCAAGCGAAGCTGGAGGCGCAGTTGCAGCGGGAACTGTGCGATTTGGAGGATTACTACGGAGGATTTCACTATGCACGACGCAACGAAAGGCGCATTTAAGTACACAGAGAAGACAAACAACAGAAGAAAAAAGAAAACAAAGCACGAAAGAAAATGGAAACGAAAATGGAGTCAAGATAGAAATGTAGTTCATATTGTGATAGCTTTTAAATAACGATTTAAGTAATGATAACTGTTTTAGCTTTGAATAAAATTCAGTCTGAAATAAATATAAAATGTAAAATGTGTGTATCTTTCAATCAATCAATCAATCAGTTAAAATGTCTTGGAAATGGTTGTAATAACATTCAAGTTAACTTTAGGTCAATAATCAATAAACTTTGCCAGGGAGGTTTTAAGAAAATGACATTGAACATAGCTTCAATCACTCAATCAGCGTCAATCAATTGATGTGACTAAAAAATGCCTGTAGTAATATGGAACAAAGAAGAAAGCTTTAACAGTTCAGGCATGAAGTGTTGTTTTTAAAGCTCAATCCATCAGTCAATCAACGTCAATCAATTTAAAAAACAAAAAAAAACTTACTTTACTCTAGCATCATCATATACATTTAAAAAAGTAGTTTTAAAGTTAAAAGTATCAATCAATCAATCAATCAGTATATCAATCATTTTATTAAAATAAATTATTTCGAATTTTACTACTATCTACTGGTCATAGGTCGCAGCCAATCAGTCAGTCAATGTCAATCATTTAAAATTAATACATTACACAAAATGAAGTTATCAATCACAACTTTACAACTGGCAGATTTATTAATTTTTGTACGAATCTAATCAATAAATCTTTCTATCAATCACTATAGATATAATTTCAAAATTCTCCTCTTTATAAAACAATTATTAAATGCAAACTAGTCTCCCAAAAAAAAACACACAATTTCAAGCGTTTAAAGAGCTGAATTTTAGCCACATAATTGAATTTGTTGGGCGTACAATTAGCTAGTGACTAAATGCAACTGAAATGCGTTGACTAAATGAAATGCCACAATTTGGGGCAGGGTCATTGGCGCAAATTAATCAGCTTCAATGAATTGCTGCCAATTCGCAACTAACGAGGCAACAGCAAAAAATATTGTAAATAAAAAAGAAAATGAGAAAAGCTGAAAAAGCAAAGGAAAATTGCAGCCAAAAAAAACTGAAACTAGAGCGCAATTTGTGGGACATGACCCAAATAGGGGAATGCATCTATGTCTGTATAAGTGTATAAGTGAGCGAGTATGTGTGTGGTTTTCACTTAGTGAGATAAAACGAAGTTTGCACTTTGTTCCAGTTGTTTTTTCATTAATTTAACAAGTGTGCACTGTGCACATCCTGCTTTTCTTCCTTGAGCAAATGCGAAAACTTGATTAGATTTATCAGACTTTAAGTTGAAAGTTTTATCTACATGTCTTTTTTAAACAGTTGAACAAATGTTTTTAATTGTTTAATATACTTTGTACTCTTTAAAGTATTTTTGACTCTTATGTTGCTTGAATTTCTAAAACTTATAGAAGCATTACAAACAACCATTGTACACTAGTCGGCATATTTATTTTGACAACATTTAAAGTTAAATCTACTCATAATTTGAACCTGCTTCATTTACATTTTGGCATCAACGAAAATGTCATTTCAATTCAGTTTGAATGATACAAAACTTTCCTTGCCCATTGAAAATTTTGAATTCTTGTAAAGGTCTATTTTAAAACTTTTTTTCTCGATTTTTAAAAAAAGAAGTTTTGATGAAAAACATTTTTTCAAACAATTCTTATAATGACTCCAAAATATTTTCAAAAATCTCATCGGTAGTATTTTTTTATTATTTTTTTGAAAACTGCACAAAATGACTATTTTAACCCCTTTTTCCTCTTTTTCATACATAAAATTTAAATGACCTTTCCATTGATGTAATGTAAATGAAGTAGGTTCAAATTATAAGTATATTTGTAAGATGTAAAAAAAAAATTGCACTCTTAGGGAATATTTTTGTATGATTCGTCACTAGCGTGGACTGTCGTCCAAGGTAGCGTCTATTACAGAGAGTTAAAAGGATTATAGAGATGATCTTAGGAGACGAGAGACAAATATATTAACAAAAGATATGCCAAAAAGAAATCTCTCTCTATTTGAAAAGTGTTTTTAATAGCTCTGTAAGAGCATTTGAAGTGCAACATGACAAAAACAATTTTCCTCGCATGTATTTCTTGCACAGCTTTTTGGTTATTTTTGCTCCTAAATTTTGGCGGACTTGTCAATCAGCTAATTTAAGAGCAACAACAGTTTTTTGGGAAATTTTTATTTTTTTCAGCTGTCGTTGCTGATTTAAGTTTGATTGAGTAAAAAATATGCGAAATGTGAAATTCATTCATTTGACAGAACGAGACGCGACGAAAAAGTAAACAAATAGGAGAAGCTGGCGAATATGTGTTGACGTTGTCTGGCGTTTTTCCGAGAGAGAAAGAAAGCAAAGGGGGCCACAAGATTTATGAGGCTGCCAAGTGGCAAATGCGAAAAATGCCACAGACTCACACTGTAATAAGAATGCAAATGCCGCCGCAATGAAATATATTTTGTGGCACTTGTGGCGCCGACACTACAAGGAGATGACAACAAGTTGAATGAACCGCTAAACTGACCTAAAATTTCAACTGAAATGGGTTCAAGTGCACCAAAAGAGACTATAGTCGAGTGCCCGACTATAGGATACCCGTTACTTGATTAAAGACATATAAAATATTGTTATTGCATACTTTTAGGCACTTGTATTGTATTCTTCAATCTGGTTTCGATGAAGTACTTAGAATGATGGACAGACGGACTTTATAATAATCGACTATACGCGACTCGACTGTAGATGCTGATCGAGAATATACATATATACTTGATAGGGTCGCAGATGCTTCCTTCTGCCTGTTAAATACATGTCAACGAATACAATATACCCTTTTACTTATTCCTTAATTAACGGGTATAACAAAGGCAGACAAGTGATAAAGACAGAGAGACAACTAGCTTCAGCTATTTGAAGGGCAACATTTTTTGGCCTAGATGACAACATTTTGAACTGGGCCAAGTTCAGCGAAGTAAGCAAGAGAGTGAGAGAGAGAGAGAGAAAGTGAGAGAGTGCGAAGGGAAAGCAGAATCAATTAACTGCATCAATTTGGAGGCAACATTTGTGTCTACTTAAATCAAAGCTACAACCCAAAAACACACGACTAACAACAATTCCAATTCCAACTCATATCAGACATATTTATCGGCAATTATTACACTTCGCCCTCTTTACCCCCTTTATCCAGTAATGTTGATTTGTTGGCCCAATCGCAAATCGATAGCCAGAAACAGAAAGCCACAAAAGCCACAAAACAACGTGTCACGTGCGTTCGCCCAAGCAAACAAAATCAACAAATGAAAACTAATCGGCAATTATAAGCAAATGTCTACAGAGTAACAACACAGAAGAGAGAGAGAGAGAGAGAGAGAGAGAGAGAGAGAGGGAGAGGGGAAGAAAGGGAGGGGAGATAGCAGACAGACAGCTTGGCAGTCAAATTTAGCATGCAACATGCGGCGGCAAACGAAACACGCAAAACACACACGGCGTATGAGTAACGAGAACAGAACAGAAAGAAGAAGAAGCCCTCTAATTAAATACGAATGACAGATACTCTAGGAAAATTTAAGAGAGAAGAAAATAAAATGTATAATGAAGTTATAAAAAAATAAAGTATTTTTAATAATAGAGGAAAAGAAAATCAATCAAATCAGATGGAAAGAATGGAATAAAGAATGAAAAGTAAAAAGGCAGAGAGGAAATAAAAGTGGGAGATTAGTGGGAAAATAGAAAAAGAGAATTTAAAAAAAAGAGAGAGAGAGTGAGTTAGTGATAGAGAGAGAGAGACATAGCCTAATAGAAAGTAAAAGAATTTTAGTAGTCATAAAGATTAAAAGAAATTGGAAAGTAAAATGAAGATAGCGACTAAGACTAAAGAAAGTTAAGCATAGTAAAGGATATTATAAAAAATATTACACGAAAGGGAAATATAAATAGAGGGAGAAGTAAGTAGAAGAAATATCGAAAGATACTCGGATGTGAGAGAGAAACTGAAGATGACATTATAGAAAGGCTTAAGAAAGTGGCAGAAAAGAAAATGAAATAAAAAATACAAAATTTTTACAAAAGTTAAAAGGTGGGAAAAAATAATTCTGTGAAATTCTTTGTCAAAACGTCCTAAATATAATATAGACAAAAAGAGAAGGATCAATAGCAGAAAATACAACTCATGTTAAACGTTTAAGAATGTGATACAAAGCAAGACGAAAAAGCCAAATGCTCTTCTTACATTTCAGCTAAATTTGCGTTGATTTCTGTGTAAGAATGAGTATGTTAACGAATGCAAGAGAGAGAGAGAGAGAGAGAGAGATGGCGAGGCAGAAAGAGATAAAAACCTAATTAAATATTTATGGGACAATTGCGGAAATGAGTTGTCTGATGATGTGAAGATGTCCGACTATGGAAAGGGTATGAACGCAAACGGCAAAGAACAAGGAACAAGGACATCGACAGCAAATGATACAAGGACGAAAAACACCAGATGACTAAGGAGCAAAAAAACAGACGAGGAGAAAGTGAAAAGGAAAGAGTAGGAAGACAAACAAGGGGCATACTTTTCAATGTTTTTTCTTTCTTTTCTGGGGGCAGACACATGAATTACAGCCGGCATAAAACGGAGACAAGACAAACTCAGCTTCCTTTCTTTCCTTCCTTTTTTGTGTGTCTCCTGCAATTGTCCTTCCCCTGCAAGAAGGCAGCGTAATGGCAATTACCCAGCACTTAAGCCGGGCCAAAATGATTGCATACGTGCAGGCGCTGAGCCACAACAAAATTAGCTAATCAAATATATTTGTCAGCTTATGCGAGTTGCCGCATTTCACGCATTTTAAGTGGATGCTAAGAAAAAACGCTGCTTGTTGCTTAATTTAATTTTGATTTGATTATTTATTATTATTATTTAAGTATTTGAATCGAATGTAATTTATCAAATGAAATCGCTATCGAATATTAACAGCTGAAGTACATATCGATAGATTTTAAGATTTAAGTCATGTTAAGCTTTGTACCAATCGATTATCGAAATCAAGCGTCACTATTGAAGAAGAAGTGAACACGATTGGTAAGAATTGTGAAATTAGTCTTAATTTTATTACATATATATTATTTCATGCAGAATAATAAAACATCATCATCACCACGATAAACAAAGTTTCTCTACGTTATAACTTGGTGTGTTCTTATTATGGGTTCACCTTCCGTTGGATAGTCAACAATTTTTTATTATTCAATCTGACGAAATCAACAGTTTGAGAGCCATATGACGCCGAAAGTGCAAGCCTGCCGCACACCTTGAACAACAGTTTAAAGTCATATGTCGCCGATTGTGCATGCCTGCCGCACACCCTGATAAGTCAAGATTGAAAGTATTTGGAAGCCGAAAGTGCATGCCTGCCGCACATTCTGATAAATACAGTTTTAGAGTCACATGACGCCAACTTGTGCATGCCTGCCGCACAATCTGAATCGAAATAAAACTTGATGCCACTCATACATGTCTATGCCAAGAACAAGTAAACGTGTCAATAAAGGAAGACCACCAAATAGACTTGGATTTGAAACGATGAATGACAATCAGCAACATGAAGAAGATGGCAGCCAGCCGCAACACGACAGCAATCAGCCACAGCTCTCTCCAAGCATTCAGGACTCGGACGAGGATTGTAAAAGTGAAGAAGTATTAACACTGGAAAAGAGGATTAAGGATCTCGAGAAAAGCTTTGAACAGACGCTCCAGATGAACAACAAGCTACAGAGAACTTTAGAAGAACATGAATATCTACAGCGATCACTACAAAACCGACCAACAGGTATGTACTGTAACACACTGTCGAACCATCCCCTGAGAGTTGCGCCCCAAGAGCCTCAGCATTCAACACTGATTTCTCAAATGATGTTGTCAATGGCGCCACAGCCACCACACACATTGCCCTATCAGCCAGCGTTGCCACCACAGATATTGCCAGATCAGCCAGTGTTGCCACCACAAACAAATCCACATGCGCAGCATTCAATGTCGCCACAGCCGCCACATCAGCCAACACATCATAATTTGCCGCCAAATATAGGACTGCCAGTCAATAATATGTCACAGTATGGAATGCCAATTCAGCCGTATATCCGCAAACTACAGGATCTGCCGGAGTTCTCTGGGTTACCAGAACAATGGCCAATGTTCATAATAGCCTTCAAGGAAACAACAAATGCATACAAATATACCAATTTAGAGAATTTGACGCGTCTTCAAAAGGCATTAACTGGAGCAGCTAAGAACTTGGTCGCAGCTCTACTTATTTACCCTAATAACGTAGATGCAGTAATAAACACGTTAAGCCACCATTACGGTAGACCTGAGGTACTCATCCGAAGCCAAATAAATAAAGTACGTAATTTTCCGCCAATAAGATACAACAAATTCAACGAATTGATTGACTTCAGTGTGATGACTACAAATCTAACAGCATTTTTGGAAAATTGTGGAGCTACTCCACATTTAAACAATCCCACATTAATGGATGAACTTGTTAGCAAGCTACCTATTAACAAGAAAGAGGATTGGGCTAAGCATGTAATGGAACAGCATGTAATGTATCCAACAGTTAGAGAGTTCGCAGACTGGTTGCAAAATGTCGCCAAATATGTAACAGTCGCCATGGAAAGTTCGTCTTATAAAAATTCTGTACCCGGACAGAGAAATGAGCCAAAGCCAACATTTACTACGTATGAAGAAAGGAATTCAAATAAATGTGTAATTTGCGATTCGGATCATCCAATCTACAAATGTGACGTATTTAAGCAAAAGACTGTTTCCGAGCGTTGGAGTCTCGTGAAGACAAGACGTCTCTGTTTTTGTTGCCTGCGCCAAGGGCATACAATTCAAAATTGCACAAATAGCCGAGAATGTAAGATTAACAGCTGCAACAAATTACATAACCGATTGCTACATGAAAAGGAACAAACTAAGAAAAACGTACAGGAAGATAAACAGAAAGAGCAAAATACAGAATCAGCCGTAACTACTGCCACCATCAATCAAGACAGTCTTCAAAACAAAACACTTTTCAAGTTGTTGCCAGTAAGCTTAACAGGACCAAAAGGCTCAATTAAAATTATGGCATTTATTGACGAAGGATCCACAATTTCACTAATTGAAGAAGGAATAGCTAAAGCAATTGGAGCAAAAGGAAACGAAAATTTACTGACCCTCAAATGGATCGGGGATAAATCATCCAGTCACATGTCGCAACAAATAAACATTGAAATTAGTGGATACAATTGTAACAGCGCCATGTACGGCATGAAAAATATACGTACTGTAAAAGAATTAATGTTGCCAAGCCAATCTTTGAATTTGCCGAAACTCCGCAAGCACTTTTCCATGATAGACCAGTTGCCAATTGAAGATTATTACGACGCTAAGCCAAAAATGCTAATTGGCATGTCTCATATACATCTAGTACGACCAATTGAGATAATAAATATGAGTGAATATTTTACAGCGCATAGAACAAAACTGGGATGGATAATTTTTGGGTCTAATGAAAGCAGCTCAAAGGGTCATGTATACCACATCAAACAGGACGATGACTCATTATCTGAAATACACAATCTAATAACAGATTATTTTTCCATAGATAATTTTGGAGTTAAATTATTGAAGCCTATACAATCTGCAGCAGATATAAGGGCAGAAAAGATATTAAATGATACTACAAAGAAAATAGAAAACCAATATGAAACTGGATTGTTATGGAAGAAAGACAAAATTGAGAACCCTGATAGTTACCCAACAGCCATAAAGAGATTGGAAATAATAGAAAGTAAAATGGAAAAAGATCAGAATTTGAAGAAATGGTACACAGAAAAAATAGAGGAATATGTCAAAAAAGGTTATGCCAGAAAACTACTGCCAGATGAAATAAAAACTATAGATAGTCGAACATGGTACTTACCCCATTTTAGCGTATGCAACGTAAACAAGAACAACAAATTGCGACTTGTCTTCGACGCAGCAGCATGTGTGAATGGAATTTCTTTAAACTCGAACATAATGAAGGGACCAGACCGTTATCAGCCAGTGCCATTAACATCAATTTTATTAAAAATGCGACAAGGAAGAATTGGAATCTGTGGCGATATTAAGGAGATGTTCCATCGCGTTGCCATACGTAAAGAGGACCAAAATTCACAAAGATTCCTATGGAGAAATGGAGATCGATCGAAGCCACCAGATGTTTACGTAATGAACGTTATGATATTTGGGTCAGCGAGCTCGCCGTGCTCGGCTCAATATGTCAAAAACCTGAATGCCGAGTCTTACAGAAATCAGAACGAACAAGCCGTTGCAGCAATAATAGAAAAGCACTATGTTGATGACTATGTTGATAGCTTTAACGACATAAAGGAGGCTACGGATGTAATTAAGAAAGTAATAGAAATTCATGCGAGTGGAAATTTTGAGCTGCGTGGGTTCGTTTCCAACTCAGCAGAATTAATGAAAGCACTAAACTCAAGAAATGAACCTGAATTGTCGTTACTCACCGAAATATGTACCAAGGAAAATAGCAAGGAAAAAATTTTAGGCATGCATTGGGATCACTCTTCTGACGAGTTTTGCTTTGTGTTCAAATTTAATCGAATGCCAGAAGAAGTCATTGCTGCAAAGAAACCCCCTACAAAGCGTCAAGTCCTGTCTATGGTAATGTCAATATTCGACCCCTTTGGATTTCTTGCTCATTTCGTAATAAAAGCCAAAATTCTAATACAAGAGCTTTGGCGAATCAATGTCAAATGGGATGATGTAATACCCGAGTACTTGCATAAGATTTGGTATGATTGGTGCAATGATCTCGAACAAGCTAAAGAAATAACATTGCACAGATGTTACCACGCCGAATTTTTAAATTTAAATACAGATTTACAACTTCACGTTTTTGTAGACGCCAGTGAGGAAGCTTATGCAGCCGTTGCGTACTGGAGATTGGAATTCGATAAACAAGTTTTTATATCATTCATCATGGGAAAAGCTAAATGTAGTCCACTGAAAATGTTATCAATTCCTCGCCTCGAGCTTCAAGCTGCTGTATTGGGAGTTCGACTAAAAAACGCAATTCTGGAAAATCACGATAGGAAGCCATCCAAAGTGGTATTGTGGTCTGACTCGAAAACGGTTATAAATTGGATTCAATCAGACTGCCGCCAATACAAACAGTTCGTCGGACATCGCATAACGGAAATTTTGGACAGCTCAAATGTTGACCAGTGGAGATGGACTCCTGGATCACAAAATCCTGCAGACGTCGCAACAAGAACGAAATCAAAGGATGTACAAAATCATTGGTTAGAAGGATCAAGCTTTTTAAGAGCTGGAATTGACACTTGGCCAACTCTTCATGAAGATATAGCCAAACACGATCTATCTGAAGAAAAACGCTCAAAGTTTTTATTTTCTATAATGGAGGAGCGGATACTTGCAACAACCAAGAAATTTGCGAATTACCACAAGCTATTAAGAGTCATCAGTTGGGTTTATCGAGCAGCTCAGCTATTTAAAAGTAAACATCGAAAACATAATAAATCACTAAAGGACACGATAAGGCCGCTGAGTGCAGAAGAAATAAAGCATGCAGAAATATTAATATGCCAGTCGGTGCAGAAAGCTTGCTTCATCAAGGAGTATGACGATCTTCAGAGTGGCCGATCGGTATCAAGCTCAAGCCCAATAGCATCTTTAACTCCAGCACTAGGAGATGATGGTGTCATCCGTTTATCTGGACGAATAAACAATGCAAGCTGTGTGCATTTCAACGTAAGGAACCCGATAATTCTACCCAAAGATAGTGAATTAGCCTATTTAATAGCCAGATATCATCATGAGAAATGTAAACACATAAACACAAATACAATAATAACCAACATCAGACAACAGTTTTGGATACCGTCTATACGCCAATTAGTTAAAAAGGTAAAAACTAATTGTCAAGTCTGCAAAAATCTATCATCAGCTCCGAAGCCGCCGTTAATGGGGCAGCTTCCAATAGATCGAATGTCGCCATTTGTGAGAGCCTTCACTTATACAGGACTGGATTATTTTGGGCCATACTTTGTGGCTATTGGAAGACGAAGGGAAAAGCGATGGGCAGCGCTCTTCACTTGTATGACAAGCAGAGCAATTCATATTGAAGTGGCGCGAGATCTGTCATCCGATGCAACACTTATTTGTTTGAATAATTTTGTTAATCGCCGAGGTGTGCCTCATAGAATTAGAAGTGATCAAGGCACTAATTTTGTTGGTTTGAGCAAGGACGAATGGATAAAGGCTGTGGATGGCATGGCAGTTGAGTGTGGTCGGCTTGGCATTGATTGGCAATTTAATACTCCTGGAAATCCAGCAGCTGGGGGCGCTTGGGAGCGTATGGTTCGCAGTGTAAAAGCAGTACTGGCATTTACACTAAAAGAGACGGCACCTCAACTAGAGACATTTCAAGCACTCCTGATCGAAGCAGAAAACCTTATAAACTCTCGTCCATTGACTCATATTCCAATCGAGCACGATGATGCAGAACCATTGACTCCAAACCATTTTTTAATAGGATGTCCAAACTCCATACAGACTGCAGCGATCGAAAAGAATCTATGCTTGAGGAAACAATTTCGCATACTACAACAAATGAAGCAGACATTTTGGAAACGTTGGGTTCTAGAGTATCTACCCAGCTTAACCAGGCGTACAAAGTGGTATCAACGAGTGGAACCTATAAAGGTAGACGACTACGTAATCATTTGTGACGAGAACGAAAGCCGTGGGCACTGGAAGCGCGGTAGAATCATCTCAGTTCACACCGCTCAGGATGGACAAGTTCGTAGTGCCACCGTGAAAACATCATCAGGTATTCTACGCAGACCGGCATCAAAATTGGCAGTTCTCGACGTAGTTGGTGAACCTCAGAATATTTCGATTCACGGAGGCGGGGATGTTGCTTAATTTAATTTTGATTTGATTATTTATTATTATTATTTAAGTATTTGAATCGAATGTAATTTATCAAATGAAATCGCTATCGAATATTAACAGCTGAAGTACATATCGATAGATTTTAAGATTTAAGTCATGTTAAGCTTTGTACCAATCGATTATCGAAATCAAGCGTCACTATTGAAGAAGAAGTGAACACGATTGGTAAGAATTGTGAAATTAGTCTTAATTTTATTACATATATATTATTTCATGCAGAATAATAAAACATCATCATCACCACGATAAACAAAGTTTCTCTACGTTATAACTTGGTGTGTTCTTATTATGGGTTCACCTTCCGTTGGATAGTCAACACTGCTAACTCTCAATTTCTCTCTCGCGCTCTCTCTCTCTCTCTCTGTCTCATCTCATACAGAATTCTCTTTAATATGAAATACTCTTCATCTTCTTCCAGCTGCGTTTTTGGGTCTATTTTTAAACCACAACACTTAATCATTAGATAATTTGGAGTTTTCAATACCCTGTAGTCGAAACATAATGATATTGGGGTAGTAAAAGCTGGTAAGTCTCTATGTAAGAGCCAGTGAATATTATTTGTGAGTCTTGGACTTGATGAGACCTTTTAATTATTTATCTAAGCTTAAGATTTTTATAGCTACGATATATTCTGTGAGAGAATCTGTTGCGATAGTTGGCAGAAAGTACAGCAATACAGAGTAAATAAGTCAACTAAGTAGTCAGGTGCGATAGTATAAGCGATAGTTTGGCGATATCACACCAAAACTTGCCTAATAGTTCAAAAATTGACCAACAATATTTCCACAACTTAACACATTTAAATTTTCCAAAGCTAAGCTTCATGTAGGGTATAAGCTAGCTCATTAGTATGGTATAGAATGTGCTGATTTGATTTTTTATAACGGCTCATTGAAGCGTGAGGTGTGAGGTTAAGGGAGTCTGCGCCTGTATGTGAATGTGCGTGTGTATGTGTGCGTACGTCCACAAAATTAATAGAGGGTAGCGATGCAAAATGGTAAGAAAATGATGATTTTAAAGCTACTTTCAAAAATCGCTAATGCTTCAGAACATCGATTAGGTTATCAAATCGTTGTGCTAATTGTAGTATTTATAATTGTTGTTCTATCAATTTCTTTGAACACCTCGTAGTAAGCGTTTTGTTTTGTTGGTATTCTGCAATATTTTGTTGAACTTTAGTGCAGTAGTGTGCAAACTCACACAATCAAACATTGTGCGTAGCAGCGAAACACGAAGTTAACGAAACGTTTTACTGCTTTACACTGAAAAAATTAAGTGAAAGCATATTCGAACTGTGGCTTCGTTACAGTTGGCAACGTAAAGAGAGCAAAGCATCAGTTGCAGTGTGTGATAAAAGTCTAGCGCTGTACATTCTCTCCTCATTGAACGCATATCAGCGACTGACATCAGAAAGGATCAGCCGAGCACACGCGTCGAGAGAGAACAAGCCGCCGAGCGTGCTATTTATAGAACACACGTATACTCACTCTCTCTCTCTGTGCGTGTGTCGGCTGCGACGCCGGCAGAATTAAGAGTTCCAATCGCATGGGATAGGCCTTTTGCATTTTGGACACCACTGCTTTTGAGCTAACTATGTTAGTATTCTATTTAATGAATACGTAATAAACATGATAAATCGAGCTCAACAATTGATGTCTATATATGGGCATTTCCACAGAAAGGTCCACCGCGGCCAAAAACGTAAAATTGATCAAAAACTTACATTTTGCGAAATTTTCTTCCAAAAATGTATTCAAGTTATTTGTTTTAGCAATATACGCTAGAAAATATTCAATAGGATGAACAAATAAATTCTACATTGGAATAAATTCACTTCTTCTATATTTTTGCCCATTTCCTTAAAAACTGACTTGCAAAATGGACCGTTTCTATTTTAACGATTACACTTAGTAAGATAGTCAGATTGTAACATAAACCATTTTAATGCATAGAAATATATTGAAAGTTTGATTTAAAACAAGTTTTTCGAGCTGTTTTCGATATATAATTTAAGAAAGAGAGACAGAAACAATATAAAAATAGTGGTGGTAAAAAATGTCCCGTGCGAATGTGCATCAAATTGAATTAAAAAAAAAGTGCAAGTCATCTTTGAAAAAAATCATAACCATTTTTAAGAGGCATCAATGCACAAGAGTTAAAAATAAGTTGCATTAAAATATTGCCTCTAAATTCGCTGAAATTGGTGTTTGAATTGGTTGACCTCACAAGTCACTTCCATTTTGTGTCCCGTGCGAATCACTTGAATTTTGCTATTATCTTAAAAATGAAAAATTACCCAAAATCAATCTTTGCACCAATGAAAGAGCTAATCAAATGCTATATGTTAAGCCCTTCATCAGAAAAAAAACCGTTTCCTTTTTACCGTTTTTTTACTTTGAATGTGTACGAATGTCCCGTGCGCGAGTTTGGAAATGCCCATATCCATTTTGTGTTCATATATTGTTTTGTTTTATGTAGACTGGCTTAAGATCAGCATATGTGCATTTGCGTCTCTCTGGCGCCAAAACATAACAGATAAGAGATTACATTACGGTTGTTCTCAACAATACTTTACTAAAGCAATATCGATATTTTCAGATGCCTCGATTTTTGCTTACATCGGAAAGTTTACTTGCCGATTAGTAGGACTTAAAATGAGCTGAAGTTGTGACCTAAAGACAGACACAAACACACGTACACTCACACTTACACACACACACTCACACACTCATCTAACTGTATTCAATTTGTTGCGGGAAATTTGATTTTGTGCTATTTATTAAAATTTTATTTCACTTTATCTGCAATTTTAGCACTCTGTCGATGGCGACAACACATCGATAGCATTGACAACGAGTGCTTTTCCCCACTCCACTATCTTCCCGTTCTCTGTCAGTCCCCTCTCCACCTCTCTCTCTCTCTCTCTCGCAAAGTCAATCTCAGACTTGTTGTGGTTGGCAACGCGTCAGTCGCAGCCGTTGGCAACGCTATCAAATGCTTTTATTTCCTTTTTGACGCTTCCGGCAATGAAGATGACGATGGAAACGGCGATGACGATGGTTCTGTGTTCTGTGTTCCGTTTGGTTTGCCTCATGCCACACTTCATGCCTTATGCATACATATATTACACGCTGCCCCACACACCGTCCTCCTCCCTCCCTACACAATTCACGTCTGCCACGCGGCCGTTGACGCTGATGCTGATTGTGTGCAAATGATAGCAATATGGTAACAATCTTTATGCCGCTCTTTCCACCTTTTTGATGCCCCCTTTTACCTCACCCTGCCCACTTGCTTCGTTCTCTCTTTTTTCAAAATTTGCAATGGCTCTTCTACATACTACTTAAATTCACAAGGAGTTAGGTATTTCGTTAGTGATTTTTTTGCAGGTTTTGCAAAACAGATTTGTGACTCTATCAACGACACTCAATATATGACAAGGAATTCCAGTTGATAATAAAAAACTTAGAGAAACATAATAAATAAAAAAAAAGATTTGTCGATATTTTAAAAAATCAAATGTAAAAAAGTAATTATTTGAAGCACCTTGTTGGAACATTTTTTGTCATACTTTCGAATAAAATAAAATACATTAAACAACTTAGAAATATAAAAGATTTTCTTGTTAATTAAATCTATCAATTGAAATCTTTTATTGAACCTGTTTTTAAATAAGAGCGATGTAAAAAATTGAAATCGAAACTGATTTTCAAACATGCAATATATATAGAATTTACAGATTCTGTTAATGCACATGTTCAGTAGCTTATAAAACTGTTATTTGTCTAATTTTTAGGGGAAATTCATAAGACTTGTTATTTTATGTAATCTAACATTGTTACATATCAAATTTCCTTACTTGCGCAAGTCATTGAGATGACACTCTGATTACTAACAACGGCTTAAAGAGTAATTTGTCTACATTTAAAAATTTGCAAGTCATTAACAGATGAACTTTTACTTAACATACAACAAACATCGTAACAGCGAAGACTGCATAAACTTACTTATTGAGATTAAAAACATTTGCACTATGTTAACTGCTGCTGTCTGCCATTTATGAGCGTGTAATTAACATAGCCGACAACTGTTACTAACAGCACGCCATAGCTGTTAACAGACATTCAACAGAGTTGTAATTGCAGTTCAAACATTTTAAAAAATTTTCTGTTTATCAAGCATTTTTTATTGACTTGGAAATTGCAGGGTATTTGTTAGTCGTGTACGATACTTGTGGATACTTGTGTACAATTTTATCCGCTGGTGGTTTTGTTGTTATCATGATTGTTATTATGAAGATTTTTGCGCTTTTCGCTGGCCTCGTCTTGGCATATGCAAAATTTGTCTGCAAACAAGTCATTTGCATGTGTTTGTGTATATATGTATGTGTATGTGTGTGTGTGTGTGACAGAAACAAGTTCATCATGTCATAAATTATTACACGCTGTTTTGTATGCGCGCTCACAAAGCAAATTAGATTCTTGCTCTTACGCTGCTCTTTCTTGCCGCTAAGTCTTTGCCTTTGTCTCTTTCTCTCTCTCTCCCTCTCTCTGTTGCTGTGTGTCTCATATGAAGTTGCCGCTTAATTAAATTTTAATGACACTGCACACAACACTAAATCATGCCACAAATCCCGCTGGATTTCAGATGGCAACGGCAAATTGAGATAATAAAACGCCACATGGACACGCACATAAATTGGAGGACCGCCGCCAAAAAGGCAACAGACAGAGTAGGGGAGTGGGGAGGGGGTGGGGGTGGGGGATAGGTGGGAGGGGGTAGGGCGGTACTGGCTATTGTCTAAGACCCTTGTCTGCAGTCTTGCAACAAAGCCCACTTAAGGCGCACGCGGCGTATGCGTTACGCAATTAGTTGAAGCTGACTTTGAAGGCAGCCCCCTTTGTGGAGAAGGAGAAGGACAAAGAGGGCGAGCAGATGAAGATGTACACTGAGAGAAAAATCATTCTACAATTCAAGCTTAAAGTTCTTAATGTATTTTTATACTCGTTACTTAAAAAATAAGTAAAGGGTTGCAAAGTATGTAACAGGGAGAAGGAAGCATCTGCGACCCTATAGAGCATATATATGCTTGATCAGCATCAATAGTCGAGTCAATATAGCCATGTCCGTCTGTCTGCCGCTCCCTTCTGCCTCGCCTAAATCGCGAAAAGCCACCGCACGCCCAGTTCTTCTTAGATTATGAAGTATTTTTTGGTTATTAACTTTACTTATTTTTATAAGCTATCCTCCTACTTAATCGCAACAAGATCGGCCAAACAGAACGGTAGTAATGGCTGATTTAAGTTTCTAGCAATGTACGCGCCTAAAAGTATGCAATAAAAAACATTTAAGATTTATTTAAGCAAGTAACGGGTATCCTATAGTCGGGAACTCGACTATAGCCTTTTCCGCTTGCTTAAAATTAACTCAAAATGCAGATAAAATAGCAACCATTCAGCATTAAAGTTCTCTAAAAAGCCTAAAACTTTTGATTTCACTAAAAAAATGCATATAAATTCCAGTTAATCAAAATATTTGCTTGGGTATTAAAAAATCGTACTTGAATCAAGTACTCCTAGAAATTCCTAGAAACTAAACTTTTGACACTGTTCTGTGATTGATTTAATTACGCAATTCAGGACTTTTTTCTGTGTAGACAGCAAATGACAAAAGGATAAAAAGCATTTGCCGAAAAAATAAATTAGGCAAGCACAAGAGCAAGAACAGGGAAAGAAGGGGAAGGAGGAGAAGAAGGAGAGGCGACACGACTTGTACCTAAGCTTAAGCGTAAGTGCCAATTAAAAAGCGAGCAAAAAAAGAGCGAAAGAAAAGACATAAGTAAATGATAATGAAAGGGCATGCTAAATAAGCGTAGGCAACCAGCAATAAAAGCAGCTCGAAGAAGTGACAGAAACAGAAACTGAAGCGAAAACAAAATATACACACTGAAAACGGAGATGGAGATGGAGAATGGAGAATATTAAAAGCCAAGATGTATGCCTGGATTACTGAGGATGAAGAGCTGGCAATAAAGTGCTTACAAAAAACTTAAATTAAATTTCTAATTTTAACCAAAAATACCTCAAGCCCGAGATTTAAATAAGATTTCCGGTTTTAAAGTGCCTAATTATATGAAAAGATTTTAAGTATTTTAACATTTCTTAACGTAACATTTAACATTTCGTTTCGTAACAGCAAGGTTTTTTAAGCTGTAATATAACAGCAAACTTTTATAAGCTTTACAGCTTCTTAACATAAGATGCGACTGTTAATAACAGCACACGATTTTTAGGCTTTCATTGATTGTATTTATCAAAGTGTTAAGGTCAAAAAAAGGAAATTGTAAAATAAATAAATTAATCGAATCCAAAATTCAATGCATATTTGGTTTTAGAAATGTAATATTTTGAGTAATCGATATTATTTTTGTGTTTCCAATTGATATTCTCAGCTTCATCATTGGTGATCTCACTTTAGAGCCAAGATAAAAACTGAATAAGTTGTCATTAAATAAAAACTACTTAAATGTTAAGCATTTAACGAGGCTGATAACCGTTAAAAGGCAAATGAAAAAGAAAACTAAAAGTTTCATCACTTTCCTTGTGCATTTATCATTGTCTCAGCTGCAGCTGAAAACACACACACACACACAGGCACATCAAACACCCCTCACCCCTCTACAACCCCCCTCTTTAGACACATTCTGTTGAGAACAAAGAAATTGAAAGAAAATGTGTAGCATACTTAGCAAGCAAAGTGGCATTGAAATAACAATAACAATAACAATATACCAACAACAACAACAACAACAACGACTTTCTGTGTTGGCCAAAACGCTTGCCAAGTTCGACGATGGGTGGGAGGGGGGAAGGGGCGTGAAAAGGCGCAAGCATTTTTCTTCAAGGCAAAATGTAAATGACGCCATAATTGCAGCCATCAAATGAAGCAGCAACAACAAGAATAAAGAGAACAGCAGGTCAAAATCCCAGAACCCCTTAAACACCCCTCTCCACTCTCCACTCTCCTGTCTCCTCTCTCCACCATCCTCGAACTATCTCTCATTCGTCCTGCCACCGATAATGCTCAATGAATGCGTGCAACTGAGCGTTGCAAATCGCGTTGTGCCGCATCCCGAAAACTTGCCTCATCGCCATTACAATTTCCAATCCTACGCTTCGTTTTCCGCCTTCCACCAACCTTTCTTCCGTTTCTGCCTTTTTCTTTACCCTTTCAAAGGGTAGCTTACTGATGTCAAGAAGTGTGTAACGACCCGAAGTTTAGTTTAAACAATATAAAACCTGAACACAATTATCTGGAATATTGTGAAAACAGCAGAAACTTTTTTTTAATTTGTATCATAATAATGAATTTTAATTTTAATATTTAAGCCTAATTTCTAAAATTTCAAAATTAAAAATCATTAAATAAGAATTATTTAAAAAATTAATTTAAATCTAAAAAATATATATGTATATTTCGATGAATGGGAAACTCTTTAATACATTATTTTCAGCTACAATATCATGGAAACAATATAAACTTTAATTTTAAATTTGTATCATAATAATTAATTTCAACTCTGATTTTGGAAAATTATTTATTATTATTATTTTTATTCAAAAATTTTAATACAAAAAATAAAAATGTTTGATGAATGGGAAAATCTTTGAGATATTTTTGTTCAGATGGGATTTCAAATTTTTATCATAATAATATTAATAATTTTTTTGCTAGATTTATAAAATTTGCAAATAAGAGTAAGAGTGATTTCATAGTCATTTTATTCAGACAAATAAAGCTTTCATTATAATTAAAGAATAAAGAATTTTTTCACATTTTTTTTTCTTTATCAAAATTACATATTTATTAATATTTTAACTGGTTACATTAAATTTGTCTAAAATATCTTGGACATAAAAATTTCGGTTCTTTAAAATATACTTATAATGTTATGTTACTTTTTTTGAATACTTTTTTTTATTTATCTGTAACGAATTGTAAGTGTATCAAATCTTCGGCGAGTTGTTTATAAGTAGATATTCTTCCTTTTTTTTTGGGTTTGTCTGTGAACTCAGTTTACAACTTGCCTTAGCTCCAGCTTCAGACTTCCTTGTCTCTCTTCCCTTCTCTTCCCTCCCCTCTTCCCACTCCTCTTCTGTCTCCTCTTCTGTCTCCCCTTCTCTCTCCTCTTCTTTCGTCTGCTATCTCTGTTTTGGTTTTAGATTTTGGCCGACGCGCAACTTTTGCGGTTTTCGGGCTCGTTTTCCACTTGCCACCTGCCAACTGTGTCCCCCCTCCCCCTCCCCCTTCCCCCTTTCCCCATTTTCGCCTTTCACCACTTTTATGTGCTGCTTGGTTAGTTGGCTGTTGTTTGATTGTTTGCCCAAAGGATATTAAGTCAATTGCAGGCAGCAGCAGCAGCCAACAGTGGCCCCAAAAAGTATGCTACGCATATTTAAGTTTATGTTTTTTCACGCCTCAAACAAGAGAAAAAGGGCGTCATCTGAACACATTTCAAAGACGATTTCAGAAAAATAGAGCCAGGCTAGCGAAATTATTTTACAAATATCAAAAACTGGGATTGGAAACAAGCCAAATATTGGCAGCAGCTTTAAACTAAGTTTAAAAAAGGAACAAGTGGGAAAGGCTATAGTCGAGCTCCCGACTATAGGATACCCGTTACTTACCTAAATAAATTAAACTTTTGTTTTTATTGCATGCTTTTAGGCACTTTTATTGCTTAAAAGCTTTAATCAGCCAGTTCCACCTTTATCTTTGTCCGATCTTGTTGGGATTTAGTAGGATGATAGGTAATAATAATAGCTAACGTTCACCGTTTAAAAAAACCTAATATTTTGAAAACTGTGCGTGTGGTGGATTTTCGCGATTTACGGAGGCGGAAAGGGGCGTGGCAAAATTTTGAAACAAACTTGACCTGCGTGGGGTTTATAGAAATCTGTGTGCCAAATTTGGTTGCTCTAGCTCTTATAGTCTCTGAGATCTAGGCGCTCACACAGACGGACAGACGGACGGACGGACAGACGGACAGACGGACAGACGGACGGACGGACAGACGGACATGGCTATATCGACTCGGCTGTTGATGCTGGTCAAGAATATACATATATACTTTATAGGGTCGGAGATGCTTCCTTCTCCCTGTTACATACATTGCAACGGATACAATATCCCCTTTTACTTATTTTTAATAAGTAACGGGTATAATTAACACGTGATTTACTGATTTCGAAAAAATATATTTGAAATAACCAGGGAATATAACCGAAACAAATATTGGTTTCAGTTACGGTTTCGGTTATGTTCGCATTTGGGTTTTCGGCTATCGGTTACGCAAATTTGTTCTACATACAAAATCGGTTACGTAACGGTTCACAGTGTTTTGTGTGTTTCGGTTTCGAAATACAGTTAAATGCTTAAGAAATGTAAATTTGAAAACAAATATGCAAAAATTAACAAAATTAAGATATTTTTATTGAGATCAATATGCAAAATTAGAAATAAAAATCAAATTTACTTTTGAAAACCACCTTAATAATTAAATTTCATGATTGACCGAACTGAAATTAACCGTTGTGCATGATTCGGTTACTTAACGATTATTTTGGTTTAAATAATTTAGGTTTTTGGGTTTGGGTATAATAAAAAACTTTTGGTTACGGTTGCCAATTTCAATCGGTTAATACCGGTGTTAGCTTTTAAAAAATTATTATGCTAAAAACCAATCGACACACACAAACCCATTTTGGAAATATTGCCCCTAGTTATACCCTGTGCCCATTGAAAATGGTCAAAAAGGGTATATTAGATTTGTGTGATGTATGTAACAGGTAGAAGAAAGCATCTCCGATCATATAAAGTATATATATTCTTGATCAGCATCAACAGCCGAGTCGATTGAGCCATGTCCGTCTGTCTGTCCGTCTGTTTGAACGCGTCGATCTCAGAAACTATAATAGCTAGAGACTTCAAATTTGGTATGTAGGTTGCTGGATACCGGACGCAGATCAAGTTTGTTTTTAAATTTGGATCGGACCACTATATCATATAGCTGCCATAGGAACGATCAGTCAAAAATCAAGTCTCAGTATGAACAACTTTTTTGTTGTTTGAGATAAGTGAAGCAAACTAACAGAATATGCATATGGTATGGTCCTATAAATCCTGACCAAATTTGATTGAAATCGGACCACTATAGCATATAGCTGCCATAGGAACGATCAGTCAAAAACCAAGTCTCAGTATGAACAACTTTTTTGTTGGTCGAGATAACTGAACCAAACTGACAGAAAATGTATATGAGATGGTCCCAACCAATATTATATTTTATGGAGACTGGCACAGGGTATCCTCCAGTCGAGCAAACTCGACTGCAGCCGCGCCCACTTGTTTTATTATCAAATCTTTACCAAATATTAGTGGAAACATGTTCACTCTTTTTCAGTAATTTCAAACTCTGAAATGAAAACCAGACAGCTGAAGGTTGTATGGATAAAAATTTAGTAAATTCTCGATAGATATCTTAAAAATTATTTCCCTCCGGAGGAAACAGGCATTTGTTTTTTTGTTCACATGGGATGAAATCTTAAATAATATGATATAGTACGATTTTATAATTCTCTTAACTCTCTTTAAAGTTTAATTATTCACCTTATTAAAATCAATCTATCCGACGAGCAAACAAACAGCTGTGTTTCAACTTTCTAAAAAAAGTTGATCAACTTTTCAATGAGTATAGCATCGGTTTAAAATTGCAAGCTCAAACTAATAAATTATTGCTTTGTGTCATTGTTCCAGAACGTGTTTATAAATAAAAATATCTTTTAATAGTTCTTAAAATCCCTCAGATTACGTATTGCTAAATTCTCGGACATTTTGTACTCGATTATCTTTTTTATACTTTTTAACAAATTCGTTTTCATAATCATCACATTTCCGTAGACTCGTTTACATTGAACGGAATGTCGCAAAGCACCCAGGAGGAATTGCAGAGACAACTGGCCCAACTGGGCTGGACAATTGGACAGGAGGACAGACAGTTTGATGAGATCATTCCACTACGACAACTGGCATCGTTCATTCTTAGGGAAGAGTCTCTCCCCATACAGGAGAATCTCCCAATTAAAGCTGACAGCAAAAGTAAACGCAAATTGCAGGTTGGGTCAAGGAAACCGAAACAGACCAAATTCGCATTGGCAGCCAAGAGAATTTAGAGATGTTTGGCATTTACTTTATATTTTAGCTATTTTCCTTTTCGGTGTCTAAATTTGTAATGTAATTACAAATTAATAAACTAGTAACTAAATTATGCGAAACAACAATATAAACAGCATTACTCAACTTATTGCAGAAAGAATTCCTTAAAAGAATTGGCTCACGCAACACAAGCAGAATTTTGCTGCGAATTGACGCCACAATGTCGCCTTCTTCATCGTCGACGAGAAGGAAACTACAGCGTTAAGAAAATACAGTCGCGACTTTGAACACAAATAATTTAATAGCATCTAACTAGATCTCACTTAGAGTCAATCTTTACTAAATTTATTTATTTTCTTATATGGTTGAACTAATTTCAATTCACTACAAAAGTCAAGAAAAAAATAAAAAGTTTTTAGAACAGTGGTGTCCAAACTCCTACAATCAAACATTGCGCTTGTTTGCATAGCAGCGAAACACGAAGTCAGCGAAACGTTTTACTGCTTTACACTGAAAAAGTCAAATGAAAGCATATTCGAACTGTCGCATCGTTACAGTTGACAACGTGAAGAGAGTAAAGCATTAGTTGCAGTGTATGATAAAAGTCTAGCGCCGTACATTCTCTCCTCATTGAACGCATATCAGCGACTGACATCAGAAAGGATCAGCCGAAAAGATGCTTTGTGAGAGAACAAAAAGCCGAAGACTCGCATCGTGAGAGCACAAACCGCTTAGCGTGATATTTATAGAACTCTCTCTCTCTCTATACGTGTGACGGCTGCGACGCCGGCAGAATTATGAGTTCCCATCTCATGGGATAGGCTTTTAGCATCTCGGACAATAAAGTTTTAGAATAATCAATCAAAACAACTAGCGAGGCTCTCAATATTTTCAACCAAAATATTTATTTAAAACTTTTAGAAAATATTTATTAAAGGCAAATATTTCCTAGCTCTCATATTTCAATCAGTTCCACCTTAAGAACTCTCACTTTCGGGTAGGTGACGAGGTCAGAGCAAGAACGAATTTCAGGCCATCATTAAATATTCAAAGGAAAGTCAAAGTCCTGGCCAAATAGTTGGTTGACAAAGAGGACTTGATAAGCCCGCAACTTAATGTAGAGTTTTCAGGTTTTTTATTTTTGGGTCACAGTTTCGACGAGTTTTGAGACTTGAGCTTGACCCGAATGCTGGCTGCTTATCCTTTATCCTTTATAGCTTTAATATGATACCCTTGATAACCCATTTTTGGGTCTTTCCATTGTCTGGCTTTTTGCTATTGTTCGTTCGTTTGTTTGTTTGTCCGCTTATCGCTTATCGCCGCCAAAAATTGATTTCTAAGCATGTCTTTGCCATAACAATGCACACACAGTGTGTGTGTGTGTGTGTGTGCGTGTGTGTGTGTGTGTGTGTGTGTGTGTGTGTGTGTGTGTGCTGCGTGTAATAATTATAAGGCCACTTTTGACTTTATGCCTTGTGGCAGACCTTGTAATTTGTTTCGTTGAAAACTGAATGCAAATTAGAGGCCAAGTTCCCAAAACGGAGGCATGTGGCATGTGTGGCAAGTGGCATGTTTACCTTTTCACTTGATATGCATAACTAAAGTAAACAACACACACACAACAAATCTGCCCTCACATTTAGCGAAATTTAATTGATGAATGGTCCACATGTACAGTCTATGCTGTAAGTAAACGCACACACAGCTAGCCCCCAAAACTACTTTGATTCAATTACTCAATAATGGTGTTACCAATTCTGTTCAGTAATCAAACTGAACCTCAACTACTCAAGGGACCATGGAGAACGAGCACATTCAGTCAGGATGTCACAGGCAGTCTCAAACATACAATCTTTGAGTTTGAGATATCTTGAGAAGCAAAAGAGTTTTTCATAATAAGGGTTAATTTGCATCCGATTGTTCCTATAACAGCCATATGATATAGCAATCCAAATTGGACCAAATTTGTTCAGGATGTAGGAGACAGTCCAGCTATGTTGTGTGAAAATTTCAGCTTTCTACCTTTAACCGTTTGGCCTAACGTTGATTCTCAGTCAGTCAGTCAGGACAAAGAGTTTTATATATAGATAGATTATTATATTTAACTATTTTTATTATTATTATTATTATTATTATTATTATTGTAAGATATGAATTTAATTATGCTGCTAAGCAGAAATCATAATTTATATAAATAATTTAAAATCTAAATTCGTTCACATTATATTTTAAAAAATAGTTTTAAAAAAACAAAACATAAATACAAACAAATAATTAGCTAAAGCATTTGAATATATAGAAACTGATTAACATTTGAATAAATAAACAACTAATTGAGTGTCATACTGTTAGCACGCAGTGTGCTTAAAATACGAGCAGTTTTTGCAAAAGTAAATATTAAATGGAATTTAGTTCGTTGCGCGTAGCAAATAAACATTTTCGAATGTGGATTAAAATGTTGCCCCGAAGATATCGAAAAAATCGTGTTAACAACAACATTTTGGCCAAATATTTAGCTATTCTTCTTCTGTTTCTGCTGTTTCCAAATTTGATTTGTTGCGAATGAAAAATGGCACAAGAAATAAACACACACTTGAGAATGCAAGTCAAAATATTGCCGGGAGTCTTGCAATTTTAGTTGCGACCCCAAAATGTATCTGCATCTGCAGCAGTTGCATCTGTATCTATGGCTGTGAATGTATCTATATCTGTATCTATATCTGTATCTGCATCCGCATTTTCACTCGTATCTGCAGTTAAAGTTGAAAGTTTTTGCTGTTTTTGCCATTGAAATGTGTTTTTCATTTTGCAAATGTACGACAAACTTTCAAGTGTTGGTTTGTGAATCCCCCACTCCCCCCACTCCGCCCTCCTTCTTCACATTCCCCTGCTCCACACACCATTCTAAGTATGTGCGTGATTTTCGCATGTGAATTTGCCAAATTGCCGAATTGCAGTCACTGCTTTTGGCCTGGCCAAAAACGCCGTTTACCAAGTAATCATAATCAACATAAATTTTCATTTAGTATGCCAAAAGATGAAGGTGACAATAGAGGACTGTTGAGACTCTTCTGAAAGTGAACATGGAGATCGTATTCCAAGTATGTCGTTAAGAATTCTGTTTTTTAATTCGGAATTAACATTTATGAGCATGAGTAAGAATAAAAAGTTTTATAACTGGCAAAACATGTATAAAACAACTGTGACTTGCAAGTGACCATGGAGGACATTTACATTTAAGAGCCTTAAATCAAACCGACATTCAGATTGCATTAAGGACAGGCCGAGCAAATGTTTAAGTGACCATGGAGGACAGAGAAAGTCCGAGGTTAACTAAGAAATATGACCATGGAGGGCAAACAATATGAAGAAGAGGGAACTAAGATCAATAATTATTAATTATTATTATTATTTGTCTCACTACTAAGTCAAAAAGTTTCTATACCAAAAGTAAAACTCACTTTTTACTGATTCCAATCCAAGCATAACTTTTGTGAGTCTCATTTAAAGTGACCATGGAGGCGTGTGCAGTAATTGAAATGCATTCGCCCTTAAGCCAGGCCAGCTCTTTTCGAATATGTCCTGAATGAGTACACTCATTTGAAAGATGCTTGACAGAAGGGATTCACATTTCACATTTCATATTTCGTATTCCAAAATCCATGATAAACACAATTCACAGGAACTTTCTTGTGACTTGCACGTTCCGCATGGCGAGTGCAACTGAAGAGTGCTGAGCATTGTTGTCGACTATGTTGACAGCACACACACAACACACACACATACACAGCACACACACAGACACAACACACACGGATACATTGTGTGCGGATAAAACTGGGCTTACTTCTGTGGCATCCATTACAAGTCCATTGAATGTCGAGTTCTGTTGACCAAATTCGCACTGGCCAACAATGCAGTTGTGGGCGTTATATTAGGCCAGGTCCACAGGCAATTGGTAGTACTTACAAAGCTGCTTACATCCCCAAACAGCTCACAAGATGAGCTAAACCAAAAGAGGGAATATTAAACAGACTCTAGGGCTGAGTTTTTGGCCTTGATTATGCTTCTGCTTCTGCCACTGGCCAAGTTTTCATTTTGTTAATTATGCATTGAGCCGCTTACACAATTAATCCCCAAGCAACGCCATCAGTCGCAACTCCCCCGAGTTCATGGTGTCCAAAAACAGAGCAGACAAAAAACAGAAAGGAAATTACATTTCGTCTGTTTTTGGCCAATTTCAATTTGAAATGTTGTTTGCTGACCAGCACAATATAAACAGGGAGCAGCAACGGCAACAACGACGGGCCAGAAGTTACCTGCTAACTGTTAAACTGTTGACCTCTTAGCTCAACTGAACCTAACTGAACCGAAATGGTCATTAAAGTATAAGTATAAGTATAAGTATAAGTATAAGTATAAGTATAAGTATAAGTATAAGTATAAGTATAAGTATAAGTATAAGTATAAGTATAAGTATAAGTATAAGTATAAGTATAAGTATAAGTATAAGTATAAGTATAAGTATAAGTATAAGTATAAGTATAAGTATAAGTATAAGTATAAGTATAAGTATAAGTATAAGTATAAGTATAAGTATAAGTATAAGTATAAGTATAAGTATAAGTATAAGTATAAGTATAAGTATAAGTATAAGTATAAGTATAAGTATAAGTATAAGTATAAGTATAAGTATAAGTATAAGTATAAGTATAAGTATAAGTATAAGTATAAGTATAAGTATAAGTATAAGTATAAGTATAAGTATAAGTATAAGTATAAGTATAAGTATAAGTATAAGTATAAGCATAAGTATAAGTATAAGTATAAGTATAAGTATAAGTATAAGTATAAGTATAAGTATAAGTATAAGTATAAGTATAAGTATAAGTATAAGTATAAGCATAAGTATAAGTATAAGTATAAGTATAAGTATAAGTATAAGTATAAGTATAAGTATAAGTATAAGTATAAGTATAAGTATAAGTATAAGTATAAGTATAAGTATAAGTATAAGTATAAGTATAAGTATAAGTATAAGTATAAGTATAAGTATAAGTATAAGTATAAGTATAAGTATAAGTATAAGTATAAGTATAAGTATAAGTATAAGTATAAGTATAAGTATAAGTATAAGTATAAGTATAAGTATAAGTATAAGTATAAGTATAAGTATAAGTATAAGTATAAGTATAAGTATAAGTATAAGTATAAGTATAAGTATAAGTATAAGTATAAGTATAAGTATAAGTATAAGTATAAGTATAAGTATAAGTATAAGTATAAGTATAAGTATAAGTATAAGTATAAGTATAAGTATAAGTATAAGTATAAGTATAAGTATAAGTATAAGTATAAGTATAAGTATAAGTATAAGTATAAGTATAAGTATAAGTATAAGTATAAGTATAAGTATAAGTATAAGTATAAGTATAAGTATAAGTATAAGTATAAGTATAAGTATAAGTATAAGTATAAGTATAAGTATAAGTATAAGTATAAGTATAAGTATAAGTATAAGTATAAGTATAAGTATAAGTATAAGTATAAGTATAAGTATAAGTATAAGTATAAGTATAAGTATAAGTATAAGTATAAGTATAAGTATAAGTATAAGTATAAGTATAAGTATAAGTATAAGTATAAGTATAAGTATAAGTATAAGTATAAGTATAAGTATAACTCATATACATGTGCACATGTTTATGAGTTGTCAGATTTCATCTATGGATGTTGGCAATTCAATTTGCACGGCAACTTGGCATTGGCCAACAACAACACTAGCGATAATTTTAGCCAGATTTTCAGATTTGTCAACAACAATAATAACAACAAAGAGAAAAAAGGGTTAAAATGTCTTTAACGCTAATGAAATTAAAACGCGTGAACAGATTTTAAATAGAGTTAAGAATTCAAGGGCAAGGACTGGAGAAGGAGAGAGAGAGAGTGGGAGAGAGAGAGATTGAAAAGGAGGGAAATAAAATCAAGTCAGGAACAACAGCAAATGCGCAGAATGTGCACTTTAAGTAATTAAGAGATATTACATAAACGAGCAGATTGCAAAGTCTTCATAAAATGAGAATAAGAAAAGAAGTGTGGAAAATGAAGAGAAATGTTGTGGAAAGTGTTTAAGAAGATTCTATAAATAGCTACAGAACATTCGAGAATGTATATGAAATCTGGAATAATTCATTAACAGTCGAAAAAAGAAGAAAAAAACTAAAAGCAGATACAAAGTTAAAGATTGCAATGTTAATTTAATGATAGTTATTTTGGCATTAAGCGTGTAATTAAAACATTTACTAAATGAACCGAACAATTCAAAAACCAAACGCATTAAAACTGTACAAGATTCATTAGTTTAAGTTTAGAAAATTAATTAATTTAATATCATATTATATTGTGATACCCG
The DNA here is from genome assembly GCA_963924055.1 of Drosophila limbata. Lineage (NCBI taxonomy): Eukaryota > Metazoa > Arthropoda > Insecta > Diptera > Drosophilidae > Drosophila > Drosophila limbata. The sequence continues at coordinate 30,909,485 of OZ001351.1, forward strand.
TTACTTAACAAATAAGTAAAAGCGTATATTTACTAAATCTCAACAAGATCGGACAAATAGAAAAGTGATAATGGCTTATTAAAATGTTTAAGCAAAGTGCCTAAGAGTATGCAATACAAATATTTCATATATTTAAATAAGTAACGGGTATTCTATGGTCGGAAACTGGACCAGGACTCTATATTCTCTCTTTCAAAATGAAATTAAAACTGATCAGTTGCAAAAAGTTAAACTCCTCGTTTAATTAGTTTTGTAGTCCATAAAAACAACAAGTTCTAGTAAATAGAATATCAAATATCCAACAATTGAGTGCATTTTAAGCAGTATATATATTTAAAGAGTACATTAGTTAGCCGTCTTTATCTATAGTATTTAAAGTTATAGACTCAGATCTAATTTTAATGATTTTTCATTTCCAATTAGAAATGAAATATGCAGGGATTCCATTCCAATTCCAATGCACAATGCCTCTGATAATTGTAAGTAGCAAATAGGAACTATTAATTAAAGTACTTTCCCCCAATCAGTGAATTTCCTCCCAGCCCATTTCCCCGTTTCATCCACAATATATCTCAATAAAAAGCGAATTGTTGCATTATTGTTGCGTGTTGCGGGGCAGCTAGAGAATGAGGAAAAGAAAAGGGAAGGCAGAGAGGAGTCAAGTGAGAAATGCAGAGAAAGGGGTAAAGTGGTAAAGGGCATTGTGCCGTGTGTGGACTCATAAATAAGTAAAATGCATTGGAAACTAAAGGCGAATGCCGAAAACTTCAAACCGTTGCACGCAAACAGAAACAGAAACAGGACCAAGGGGATAACATTTTCAAGGGGGGCAGGAGGGGCAGAAACCAGCGAAACGACTGGAAGGAAGGAAGCTACAAAAATAATATACATTTCATGCTATACAACATTTTTATTTGTAATGTGTTTTATTATTTTTTTTTCTTGATTTTTTGTTATTCTTTTTTCAGCGTTCAAATTTTACAAATGCAAAAATTTACAGCAAACCAAAAATAAAAACAAAAGCAAACAATGCTCGCGGCACAACACACACACACACACACACACACAGAGCAGCAGGTGTCCCCATAAAAGTATAAGTGTGTGTGTGTGTGTGTTTGTGTGTGTGTGTATGTGTGAGTGGGTGTGACAGCACGCAAAAATTCGTATTGTTTTTGCCGTTGGCATTTACGACTACAAACGCAGAAGAAAGCAAGCAAAAAGAGGCCAAAAAGAGACAGGGAAATAAACTAAAGAAGAGCCAGAGCAGGGAGAGAGAGAAAGGGAGAGAAAAAACAAGCGGAAAAGGCTATAGTCGAGTTCCCGAATATAGGATACCCGTTACTTATTTAAATAAATATAAAATAATGCATAATGCATACTTTTAGGCGCGCACATTGCTCAAAGCCTTTTATAAGTCATTACTAGCGTTCTGTTTGGCCGATCTTGTTGCGATTAAGTAGAATGATAGCTTATAATCATAGATACCATTAATAAATACTTAATATTCTCATAGAAGTCTGTGTGTCTAAAATCTCACATGGACAGACAGATAAAAAGACAGACGGACATGGCTATATCGACTCGGCTGTTGATGCTGATCAAGTAAATATATACTTTATAGGGTCGGAGATGATTCCTTCTGCCTGCTACGAATACAATATACCCTTTTATTTATTTTGTGAGTAAAGGGTAAAAAATAAATAAATGGGTGTAATATACGCATTCGATTGTACTGTACTAAGCTGTATCCAAAGGCTTAAACTGGAACTGGAACTGCAATTTAATCAGTTTTGGCATATGAATGGAAAATGCCAAAGGGAAAATTCAAGGAAATCCACAAAGTAACATTTTTGAAAAACTGCTGTTGCTTCAATTTATGAGAGACTGTACTATAATCAAAAAATATATACATATAGGTCAAATAGTTAGAATATTGTGTGTATTATATGCTAAATTTAAAGGGAAATGTTGGCAAATTTTAATGAATAAAAATTGTCCTTTTACGCCTTTCGGCGACATTTTTCGCCTTCCTTAATAATTATTTAATCATTTTTAATTATTTAAATTTTATTATATGTATTTTCCTATTTATTTTTTATTTATTCTTCCGCTTCAAGTATAGCTAATCCACTTTACATTCGAATTTTAGTTTAAAACGTGTATTAAATTATTCTATTGGTAATATCTGATGTATAAATTAACAGATTAATCAATTTATTATCTTCATTAATTTTTCTTATTTTTTTTTTTAATTTGAACAATAATTTTGCAAGCATAAAATCCACAAAAAGTGGCATTAAGTTATAAATAATAGTCATAAGACAATATGCAAGTGTTTATAAGATTTTCAAGTGGTGCTGGTGGTGCGGGGCCCTTTGTAAACCACTGGTAAATGGCCTGAGTTGGGTTTCATATGTGGCACATACAATGCTATCGTACAAAGTAATGCTAATGAGCCAAAGAATAAATGTATTTTTCTGCGGCTTTTGTTATTGTAATTGTGGTTTGTTGTATAAAGTCCACATATTTCATATGTATGCGCGTACTGTGAACAAAAAAAAAACGAAAATAAAAAAATAAACAAGCGGAACAATTGAGTGCACTCGACAGTAATGTACCCTGGGCCTAGGCCTCGGCACGCCGAAGATTTGATGCCCATGCAGTTCTCATACTAATCCTTATAAATTGTCCTATCGTTTCTATGGCAGCTACATACATACATATATGGTATAAATCAGGGAATGTAATCATTAAATATTAAATATTGATTTATTTCAAGTTTTATAGATTTGAAACTTTGACTACATCTTAGGGAATAAGGGAATAAAACTAAATAAATTTTAAGTAATGGTGAAAATGCATAAATGAGCCATAATGATGAATATTGGTATTTTTCTCAATGTCTCAATGAATGATTTTTGATTACAAAATAAACAAATAATCAATATTTGCTGTACCTGGTATAAATGCGTCATTTGAACCAATTTGCACAATAGTTTTAAATTTTAAAAATGTATTAAAAGTAAAAATAATTTAGAAAACCAAAAAAAATTCGTTGACCAAACCAGGAATCGAACCCACGACCACTCGCGCACAGGTGCGAATCTCTAGCATTAAACAGAACATTTCAAATAAACGAAAAACATTAAATAATTAAATATCATCTGCACCGACCGAACCGAGACTTGAACTCCGATCTCGTGTTTCACTGGCCGACCACCCATCACCTCGACTATTGCAGCACTTGGACTGATGCTGACAAACTCTGTATTCATACTCGAGGTACATTCTGGCAGAGTAAATGTAAAATGAATTAATTGACCATTGATTCTATTTATAAACGTATATTCTGCCAATATAGTGAGATTCACAAAATTGTTAATATCTCCACTATTTATGGCCCAATCGCGTATAAAGTTGGTGATTAGTTTCTAGGCATGATCCGTTGGCATAAAATTTAAATATTTAACTTAAAACCCTAAATTAAAGATGATGTCAGTTTTTGATAAATTACGACCCCTAGAGTGGGCGTGGCAGTATTTTAACATAAACTGATATTGCCTGACATAACAAGGACTCCTCATTTCAAATTTGGTGGTCCTAGCTCTTACCGGACAGACGAACAGACGGGCAAGGGTATATAGACTCGGCTGTTGATGCTGATCAAGAATATATATACTTTATGGGGTCGAAGATGCTTCCCTCTGCGCTTTACATACTTTTTACAAACTTAATATACACCTTCCAGGGTATAACAAACAAAACCATTTGACAAATTTGGAAAAATTGCAACTGCGACAAGCAACAAAAAACAAGGAACAAGAACAATTTAATGCCTGTACCGACTGATGATGATTAAGCACATGGCGATGATAATGATGATGATGATGAGCATAATCATCTCGATTAAGAAAGATGCTCGCAAAAGCTCGCAATTTTCACAGCAGCATCGCAAATTTTGTTTATCGTTTATTTGTACACAAAATATAAAAAAATATTTGTACACATATGTTGTGAGGAAGGGGAAGAGAAGTGAGCGAGGGAGACAAAAAAAATGCTTCACGTATGTCTACAAAAATACAGTTAAATCAACCCCCTGCCCCCTGCCCCCTGCCCCGTTCCCCTTACCTTTTTGTTGCCACTTTATGCGCCGCCTTTTGAGTTTGATTGATTTTTGTGGTTCTAATATACAATTTTAATGTTTGCACAAAACATTTCGAGCATTTGAACATTCATGCTCGCAGCGTTATTTATTTGTTATTTGTTATTTGTTATTTGTTGCCACCTCTGCCACTTGCCACACGACAGTCAACCCCTCATTTCCCCTTACGTCCCCACGGCCCGCACGTGGCGTATACTTAATATTTCAAAAGATTTTACAAGCCTTCAAATTGAAACACACATGTCTAATAAATGGTTAATTGATTGTGCAGATGCAATTTAAATGCACAATGCACACTAAAATCTTTCTGACAAATGAATTTCTCTAATTTTTGTTCAGCGATTAATGATAAATTGCAATGACACTAATTGAAAGTATTCAAAGATAGTGATGTAAATTTGAGTGAAAATATCGATGTCGATGTCCATCGATGTTTTCAAAATTAACAATCGATGTTGGGTTAATACATCGGGTCTCTTAAAAAAAAAAAAAGAAAAAAAAAACATATTCTTAGCTTAATAAAGGTGATTTATTCTTAAAAACGTGTGCTTTCATAACAGTTTTTAACTTTAAAAGTAACAAAACAAATAAAAACTTATGCTTTCGTAGCAATCTTTAACTTAAAAAGTATTTATCAACATAACAACTTATGCTTTTGTAGTAACAATATATATAAACCACAATAAGGCTTTTTGGTGCGAATATTACGAATAGACAAGGCCTTCTGGTTAGAGGTGGAGAACTATCGATAGTCGGCGCCATCGATAGCCGACGATAGTATTTTCAAAACCATCGATAGTCGACGATAGTTGACTTTAGTGCTATCGATAGTTGACGATTGTCCCGGACACAACAAATACATAGAGTTTGTCAAGAAACACTTTACACACTGAAAAAAACGTATTTTTTGACTTTACATAAGAAAATAATAGCTTTTTATATGTATTTGCAAAACTTTCCTTAACCCTTTAACCCGTACCCATTGAAAATTTCGATTTCTTGTAAATATCTATTTTTTCAACTTTGTTTTGATGCAGAAAAATTCTTCAAACAATTCTAAGAGTGAATGTAAAAAGAAATTTTCAAAAATGTCTTCGCTAGTATTTTTTATGATTTTGGAAAATTGCTAACAAGCCACACATTTTGCATGAAAATGAGGAAAAAGGTGTTAAAATGGTAGCTTTTAGCAATTTTTGAACTATCGATAGTACTTCGGGAACTATCGATAGTGCTATCGATAGTTCTCTACCTCTACTTCTGGTAGCTATAGTCCAATTGACCAATTTTAATAAATTTACCTACTTTGGCATTGCAATCACTGTTATAAAGAAACGCAAAACAAAAATAGCGTATATATGATGAGACAACTGACGATAAATACGCAAAATTGTGATATTAAGCCGATGTTTTTGCAAACCATCGATGAATCGCCACGCAACATCGATAAATCGGCATCTACAAAAACATCGGAAAACATCGAGAAATATCGCCAAAAAAAACATCGATGCTCGATGCATCGATGTTTTTTTACATCACTATTCAAAGATTTAAATCATTGAATAAAACATAACAAATATCGGTTCCGGTTTCTGTAAAAAAATAAAATCTAAAATTCTTTTAAGTATTTTTAGCTATTAAGCCAAAATATCCATAGTAAAATGGATCGAAACCGTATCGGTAAAAAAGGTTTCGGTTTTCGGTATTTTTGGTTCCGCTACTAAATATGAAACGGTTAATTTCGGTTAACGGTTTTGCTACCGGTTCCATTTTTAATCGCTGTTTGAAAGTATTCAATGACTTGAATATGTTTTGTGATAAGGAAAGAACTCACAGTTATTTTATGATAATTAATTATGAATAAAATAAAAGCATTCATAAAAAAATTCAAGTTTTTGTGTGCATTTTATTGTGAACTTTTAACTGACTGGTAACTAAGAAAACAAGTTTAAGTCTTTGCTGATAATGTGTGAAAATTAAATAATAAATCACTAGATTTTTTAATTTAATAAAAAATATCTCGGCTAGCTGAAAAGCCAAAAAAGTGTTTAATGATTAGAATATTTTATATGATAAGTGCAAAATTCACGCTCATGTTATGATATTTAATGATCAATAAGTTTAAAATTATATAATAAATTACTACACATTTCAATTTAATTTAATTAAAAAATATCTCGCTTATAGCTGTTAATTAAAAACAGATTTAAGATTATTTGGTTTTAAAGTTCAGCAATAATTTCTCGCCTAATTAAATTAAAAATCCTTCAAAAGCAGTGCTTAGATTAGTCGCATTCTCTTTCAGCCATTTATATTTGATGCTTTAGCTTAAATGGAGTTGGAAGCGGATAGATTTTTAGATTTTTGCCAAACCTTTTGGGGCTTGCAGCGCCGGCAACGAGGCTATCAGGCTGTCTAGATAAAAAGCCCAATGTTTTTTTCGGGCTAAAAACAAAGTCCAGTGAATCAAAGGGACACAGGACACACGGGACACGGGACACAGGACACAGCCAGGTGATGGCAATGTCAGACAATGTATATATGTATGTGTAGTACTTGCAACGTGGCATCTGTGGCAGCGTGTCCTGGGAGCCAGTCTTAACTGGCTTACTGGCTGGTGGCAGTGACAGGCCCAGGATAAGGATAAGAGAATAGCAGGACAACAGGATAACAGCAAATAAGAACGCCACAATCGAGTCAACTCGACCGTGAGCTACTTGTTAAATACAATTAGGGTATTCAGAAAGTATGATATTTGTGCTAGATATGATAAAGTGATATATGTTTTAATGCCAACAAACACACAGAAAAAAGTTAATCAAGCCAAACATGCCCTGGGGTGAGTATACAAAATTCGTCGCATTGAGACAAAGTGATAAATATAAAATGGTTGTCAAACTGTTAAGAGTATCTAACGAAATATGGTCACACTGAGGTTGGTATTGGTATTGCTTGTAAAAGTAAGTTACTTTTCTTGGTCCGAGTCGCTGACTTGCCAGAATTAAAACTTTCAGTTAAATAGCGAATCACACAAATGACAATTTTAATGATTGTCCCTCAGGACACATTTTAAGTCTAAATAATGTGATACAAATTATTTTAAATGATTAACTTAATTTTTTTACAGTTGCAGAAGCATTAAAAAAGACAGCAGTGAGAGAGAGTGACACCAAACGCAAATAAAACTCATTGAATCACAAATATGACAACAGAAGCTTAAAAAGTTCACTCACTAGCTACAGTGTAATAAATTTATCACTTTATCAATTTATCATTGTTCCTGAATACCCTAATTGAATCGCTATAAATGTAATTTATTTATAAAACTTAAAGAAAATTGAAAATTGTTTCTTGAAAAACTGTCGAGTTTCTGACTGACTGACTAACTGAGAATAAACGTGTAGGTCAAACGGTTAAAGCCCGAAAGCTGAAATTTTCACAGAGAAAGCTAAGAAATTTTAGTACTGGATAAGTTATCTCTTTGGTTGCTAGACAATATTTTAAATGACTAATTGAAACCCCACATAATTTTTTAAATACATATATGAAAATACATAAATATCAATATCCAACCCTAGTCTGTTACACACTCGTACATGATCATGATGTTTATATTCTGCTTTAACCTTTTGGGCACCGGGTATAACAAGGAAAAACAACAACAATTTCACTTGCGACATTGAAATTACGTTTCTAACTCAAACAGTAAATGTAACGGTGATTTTGACCCTCTCACGTTTCTGTTTCTGTTGTTGTGTCTGTGGTTCTTATCGTGCTCAATGTTGTTGTTGTTATTGCAACTGATTAGATGGCACTCCATTTAACTGTCATTTGCAGGAGCCGCTCAAAACAGGTAAGCGAACTGCAGTAAAGACGCTTACAACCTGTCGTCTGTCTGCGTCACAAAAAGACGTCAGTAGCTTGCACAACACCACCAATCCCCAACCCCTCTCCAGCCCCTCTCCACCCCCTCTCTCTCCCTCCCATCATCCCTTACCCTTAATTTACATAAGCAAATCCGTCAGCAGACCCTCAGAAAACCTTCAACTGCAGCCGAAAAACTTTAACTGAAAAAAAACAAAAAAATCAAAACAAAAAAATGAGAATTTCATATTTCCAGAGTGAATTCACGAATTTCACAACAAACACATAAATCACATACATAATTCAGCAACTCCAATAACTTTCTTTCTCCGATTTGCACAACAACAAGAAAAGTAAAATAAATTATTGAATTATAATCCGATTCGAGAACAAAAAGAAAATTTCCCGCACTCGTTTTTCCCTCTCTTTCTCTCATCTGACACGCATAAAAATATATGTATGCATTCATTTGCAGGTGATGAGGAATTTTTATATGATTTTCTTTATTCTCATCTAGTTTTTTGCGTAGCATTTTCACCTGCTCGTCATAAAATCGAAATATATTAATAGAGATTCTTGGTAATTGACTCTCTACGATTATAAACATTCAAGAAATCAAAATAATATATTAAAAAGCACATTTAAATGCATTAAACCAATGCCAAGACTAGCAGATACCCTGCAATTTTACTGGTAGACTTAAGTATTTTAAACTAAGCGTAATATTAACTCTGATAATACAAAAAAAAAGTATTTTTAAAACCAAGCAAGATTTTGTGTTAAAAAACTTTAAGAAAAAAATACAAAAACATAATCTCAATCAATATGATTCAGAATTTTAGTCCTCAACGCATTTTGGCCGTAAATTTATATTTTGCTAATAAATCTAAGAGTTTTCTTTCAAAAAAAAGTGTAGAGAAAAAAAAAATGTTTTTAAGTAAAGTTTACTCTCAAAAATTTTTAAATATAATATTATTTTCTGTCTCTCTTAAAACGCCGTCTTATTGCACGATAAATTGGTCTAAGCTGTGTTGTGTGAAAATTTCAGCTTTCCAGCTTTAATCGTTTGACCTACAAGTTGATTCTCAGTCAGTCGGTGAGTCAGAATTTAGAGTTTTATATATTTAGATTTATAATTACACACTAGATGTTAAAATTGCAGAATAGTTTACCAGCTACCCTGTCAAAGAGTTAATCTAGTCTTAAAAATAAATAAATATCTAAAAATCTCGCTTAAGAATAAAAGAAGATGTTTTAAATTTGATATAAATTGAAAATATTTTTAGTGTAAATTAAATTAAAGTTGTAAAGTTGGTTTAAGCATCTTTAACTTTTTTTTAAAAAATTAAATATAAATAATATTATATAATTTATTATATTTATTCAAACCGAATCTACCCCATTTATTTCTTACCAATTTACACGGTATACAAATACTAAAGAAGCTGTCATCAATTGTTTATGTTTGTTTTAAAATTGGCAATTTTAATGCCACCTGTGAAATTGTTGAATTTAATTTTGACACCTGCTTGGCATTTGGTAGAAAGTTAACTCTTTGAATCCATTGAATGCCTAAAAAAATAATCATAAAATTGAATTATTTACGGTCAACTCTTAACTAACTCAAAAAAGTGAAATATCACTAATAACTTAAGAGCTTTTGTTTTGTTTGTCTTGATTTATTTTTGCTTTTAATTGAACTTGTTACGTAGAACAATAAATTGCTCTCGATTCTAATCTGAATAATTTCTCATATTATTTTCACACATTTTCTTCTATTTTCATTACAAATTATTCGACTAAGCCACAATTTAAGAAAAAAAAACATAAACAATCTCAGTTTGTGCAAGAGCAAAAGTGCACTTTGAACATTTTGCTTTTGGCCCAAATGTACTTTATCAAGTGGTGCACAGATCAGCAAAAAAGCCAAGTTAACAAGAATTTGAAAAGTTTTATGTAATTGAATGAAAGCTAAAAGAAGAACCCTTCACACATCGTCATCATCATCATCATCACGAAAAGTTAACCACCAAAAATGCCAAGCCCGTTGGTTGGTCAATCAAAAGTCAGCTTATGCTTTAAGCCAACTGTTTGCCATGGCCAAGTTGGGGAAGTGTCATTGTTAGCCCTATAGTGTGATAACTGCACCGAGTCTGGGCAAAGTTTTATTCACACTTTTCCACAGATTATCTTTAGACAATTTCCTTTCGTTGCTTTTTCTATTTTGCCCTCCATTGTTGGTCTTTTCGTTGGCCATTTCGCTTTGTCTTTAGCCAGAGTGCAGTTCTCTTGGCTGAGAAGAAAACTGAAGGGTTGGGGTCGAGGTTGGGTTTGTTTAAGTGCCACAGGTTTGTATAATGTGCAATATTTTGTACTGGGAAATTTTCATACATATAAATAGCATTTTCTTTTACACATTAACGCGTGGCAGCTGCAGCAGCTGTTGACCTGGCCAAGAGGCAAGGGCTGGGCAGGCAGGAGGGTATTAACGGAAACCAGAAAGCAAACACAAGTCGCTTCGACGCATTTTAATTTCTTTAAGTACTTGACGGCCGCAATGGTCAACAGTGTTGACCACAATTTCAACAGCTAAAATTGCTTATTTGTTTCCTTAAGAAGTATCTAGAAGAAGCTTACAAAATTCTTGTAAATATGATGAAAACAAATCGAATTCTAGGAATTATTTTATACAATATAAAAGCCTATACAGTCGGACTTCCCTAGCTCGAATCACCGTTATCCAAATTTGTGCTACAAATTTTACTGAATTTGTATAATAATACCAATTGATAATCTTATCTTCTAAATATTTCCTGCAATAAAATATTCAAAGACCTCAATTATACGTCCATGTACGTTTACCCGAAATATTTTTTTAACATGGAATATTTTCTAAAATTATTGAAGTTATCTGTCTATCTAGAAATGTATTTCAATAATTTTTTAAAGTAGCCAGATTTATAGCTAATCGCTTTTCTAGCTTTTACAATTACAAAATGACCAAGTCTAGCCGAAATATATTTTAAACATTTTCAAGAATTTCAAAATTATTTGTCAATCAGGAAAAGTTGTCAAATATGTTTTTAAAAAATAGCCAGATTTATAGCTAATTACAAAAAAAAATGCAAGCTATAAAATAGCTGCAGTGAAGTGGCAACTCTGATGGTCAAGTGATGTTGCAAGTGGATCTCTCTCGCAGTGACAGCGCCACCGCCACCAACACTGGCTGTCACATAAATTAAGTATACGCCGCGCGTTCGACTTACCTCTGGTAAACAAGCAGAGTTGGATGAAGCAGTCGAGCCAACGGAGTTGCGTGCCGGCGGCGCCAAGGGATTTGGAGTATGTGGAGTATCTGGAACGACTGCTCAACGCCATTTGATCTCGCTTGACATTGTTGTTGTTCCCCACGACACTCGCAATAATTATACAGCACTTGAACACAACAACAAAAAACCAAAACAAATGTCACGCAATTAATTTACAAACAACAATTGTTTGTCACTGTTTTTCCCTTTTTATTTTTTTCTCACTTGTCTCATTAAATTTTCAACTGCGCTCTGCAATTAGCTCTTGGGCAACAGCAAAGAACAAACAATATTAAAATGCGCGCCAAAAATATACAACAACTTGCTGTTGTGGGCAAAGTGGCACTGGGGAAAGTACTGTGTACTTGATTCGATGCGTGCGCTGTTGTTGAAAGGCAGCATGCAACTGGCAACTGGGGACGCTGCCATTATTTAGACGCGCAAATGACTTGGCGCGCGAGCTCCAAGCAGCAAAACACACACACATTGCCTTGAAAATACACAAACAACTGCAAAATAACAGAAACGATATGGTAACACTGGCACTGTTAAGTCGTTTACACGCGCGCTATTACGAACTACGTGAAACTGTTAAGCTCCAGTGACAAACGACTACACGCCACAAAAACGGAACAAGCCGAACAGGAAAAAACTGAGAGGTAGAAAATTAAAAATAAAGGGTATACAATTTGGGGCATATAATTTTTATCTAAAAATGACGTTTAATATGTTTACATATGACAGATTGGTGAATTTTAATGAACTTTTCTGGAAAATGCATTTCATTGGGAGTACTCTTAAACCTTTTTTAAAATAAAAGCCTTACAGTTTTTGAAAAAAATTAGGCTTGCTGAACTTTTCGTTGCGGCCGTAACAAAAAATGGAAGTCGACTTGAGGTTAACGTGCATTTTCACATTTTTTAGCGAATTTTACATAATAAAAAAAAAATTTTGAAACACAAAAAATTAAGTGGAATATGTTATATGACCGTAACAATCAAGCATCAAAAATAAAGATAAGTAGTCTCGTTAATTAAGGATCTTACTTTTTGCCTGTTGCGGACGTTACACTTTTTACACACACACTTTCTTCAAATTATTAAGTTATATTTAATATTTTTTTGAAACAGTTTTTAACTCAAATAAAAGAAAATTAAACAAAGTTTAAGAAGAGCTAAGCGCTGAACTCTCAGACGACCGTTTTGCCCACTTTTTTGGCCATTGAAATACCCTTTTTTTTACAACAATTATTGAAATTAAGAGGCAAAAAGAGGCATTAATTGATTAGGCTCGGCCATAAACAACCAAACCACCGTAAAACCTTTATGACTTTGTAATTTGAAGCCTGAAAATGTATTCTATTATAACAAAAAACAACTATTAATAAAAAAAAATGCAGATTTTTGACAACTTTAAGTTTTCGCCCTTGGTTTAAAAATGTTCGGAATAGCGAAATGGCTAAATCGGCAGCACTGTTAGCATTTAAACATTACTATCGACAGTTCATATAATTTATCAATATTAACTACTGACACTTTTAATAATTTTTTAGCCATTTAATCCGACTAACAGCGAGTGTTATATACTGATCACAAATCACAAATATTTTTTTTTATTTCATAGCTACTTTAAAAAAGTCATGTTCTATAATTTCTTCGGCTGTTATACGCTTCGAGGGATTATAGGTGAGCATCTTTTTTAGTAGATCAATAATAGAGTCAGTAATGCCTGGAACGCCCTTCATCAGATTGTTAATATTACAAGTCCAGTTGGGAAAGGTGACATTGAAGCCAGCATATTTGGAGACGCCGGGCCAGACATCCTCGTTGGGTGTGCCGAGTACTTTAAATATGTGAAACAGTTGATCTATTTCCGATTCACCCATGAATAAGGGCTGAGCGGCGGCCATCTCAAAGAAAATGCATCCAATTGCCCAGATATCGATGGGACAGGAATAGTGGCTGGAGCCCAACAGGATTTCCGGTGAGCGGTACCAGAGTGTGACCACTTCGTGGGTGAGAATGCGCATTGGAATATTGAAACAGCAGCTGAGTCCAAAGTCAGCCACTTTGAGGAGTCCCTTGCCATCAATCAGCAGATTCTGTGGCGTCAGATCACGGTGCAGCACTCGACGGCGATGGCAATAGAGAATCGCACAGGTTATCTGATATAGATACCTGGCTACAAGTTTAGTTTCCATCAATTCGGTCGGTTCCAATGAGTTGAGATATTGGCGCATATTCATTGGTAGATATTCAAGAACCAAGTAAAAACTGTTGTCCTCCACCAGCAAATCCAGCATGGCGACAATGTTCGGATGCTTCAGTTCCTTAAGCAACGATATTTCTCGAATCGCCGTTGCTGGTACGCCCTCCTCTCCGGCAAAGGTGCGCATGTTCTTCATGGCCACCATTTCGCCGGTTGTGCGATTTTGAGCCTTGTACACAATGCCATAAGAGCCTTCACCGATTCTCTCAATTTTCACATAGTTCTCCATATTGACTCAAATAATTTGCAAATTTTATGAGCACAGATATTATTCAAGTTGTAAATGCAAAGAATATTTAGATTTTGTCAACCGTTGATTAACGAAAACAGCTTATTTTGATGACTATTCAAAGCAGAGCAAAAGTTATATTTCAATAAATGCCGAGAGAAGCATGACGAAGGAAAATTATAAGAAAACCAGGGCTTAGTAGCAGAACAATTATCTGTTTCGGTTCCGGAACGTTCCAAACCAATAATTTCGGTAAAGTTTCTATCTGAGTTTTGTCTTTTATGCTCAAAAATTTTGTGTTTCTTATCGCGACATTTTATAATATAATGCAAATGTATAAATACATTCTATATTACTAAAATTTTTCATTATACAAATAACCAATATGCCCGAGTTGTTTTTGTTCTGGTCACATGAAACGCCGCTATGATAGCCTGATTTTTAAGACTGTAACTGCCGCTACGTTATTTGCATATCGCGTGTACCAAATAAAAACGTATGAACATGCCGACAGCTTTGTGCACGCAGTTGAGGTGGCAACGGCGTCAGCTTAACAGCGCACAACCGTTGAGTAACCGTTGCGCCGCAGTCAGTGTTGGCAGGTTTTCAGCGCCCGTTTAAGCTAGATTCTGAGTAATAATAAGCTAAAAATAAAAATGACAAGAAAATGCAAGAAAACATACAATGTCATTTGGTTTTTGCTGAAATTTAATTAGTTAACAAATCATCGATTTTATTATTTTCTTTCTCACTTTAATATTTATCGCATTTTTGATTAAGACTAACATATTTTTTTGATTGATCTGCTTTGCCCATTAATAATAAATACTTTTTGGATTCCGCTGCTGCCTCATATCAAAAAATTTTGCTACTATTGTAGATTTGCTAAAGTCCACCATCATATGAATAAAGTTCACGTGAAACATTTTAAACTTACAAAATATTTCGTTAATTTATGTCTATAAGCTATTTGCAAATTTTATAAGCTTTTCCATTTTAAAAAGGCTAGATCTAGCCTGAAATAAGCTTTTCTGACAACACTGGCCGCAGTTGAATTTCAACCATTCATTTGTATACATCTGCTGATATACAAAACTTCTTTGTTTTCTTCTTTTTTTGGTAATACAAGCGAATGCATTGGATGTGAGCAGAGCTGAAGTTGGTAATTGAACAATGCGCACGCTGAGTAGCAACAATTGCTTGACGTGCCTGCTCAAAATGGATCGTGACAGCGTGCAGAGCACGCACACAATGGACTCGGAGTTGGAGCGTCTCCTGATGCGGCATCTCAATTGGCAGCGGGAAGAGCTTAACGCCGAGCTGTTGCCCAAGCAACTGTGCGAGCCGTGCTACCAACAGTTGCTGAACTTCGAGCAGTTCCAGCGGCAGGCGAGCGAGTGCCGTCAGCAATTGCTGGCGATGCTCCAGGAGTCCAAACAACAACAGGAGCAAACAGCCACATTCGAGATTGTCTACGAGGAGGAGCCGCCAGACGAGCAGCTTCAACTGCAACTCACCACTGAATCTGTCAACTCCCATGATGAGGACACGCAGCCAGATCCATTTGATGAGCCAGCACAGCCCGCGCCCATTGAGGATTCGGACTCCCGGCTGCGACGTCGCTGCAAGGGCGTCAAGAATAGCTTCAAGTGCGGTCAGTGTGGTCATTGCTTTGCCCACAGCCTGACGCTGGACGCGCACGTGCGCAAGGTGCACGAGGGCAGCAAGCGGCCATTTAAATGCGATCGCTGTGACAAATCCTACAGCTTCATGGGCGGCCTGTACACGCACATCAAGGAGATTCACGGCTCTCAGGCACGCTCCTATCCCTGCGATCATCCGGGCTGCGGACGTGTCTACATCAGCTGCATTGCCATGCAGAAGCACAAGCGTTTGAAGCACAGCAGTCCGCACAACCAGCAGCCCCTGCGCAAATATGTGTGTGAACAGTGCGGTGCCACCTTCAACCAGACGGCGAATCTCAAGCATCATCGTCGCACCAAGCATCCCACGGCGGACGAGGCGGCGGAGAATGCCCGCGATAGCGAGCGACACTATTGTGATGTTTGCCAAAAGCACTTCCATTCCCGCTACACTCTCAAATACCACACGATGCAACAGCATTCGGAATCCAATGGCGTGGCGGGTCAGCACGAGTGCCAGGTGTGTGGACGTCGCATGGCCAAAAGATTCATGCTGGTGCAGCACATGCTGATGCACACAGCGGACAAGATGCCCTGCGAGCACTGCGGCCGTCTCTTTGCCCGCAAATTCGAACTGGAGGCGCACATCCGAGCGGTGCATCTCAAGCTGAAGCCCTTTGACTGCAAGTACTGCTCCGAATCGTTTGCCTCGCGCAAGACACTGCGACACCACGAGTACATACACACCGGGGAGAAGCCCTATGTGTGCGATATATGCGGACAGGCATTTCGACAGCAGACGTGCCTCAAGAACCATGGCAAGGTCCATGACAAGATCGTGCCCAGTGCCAGTGCACGCCAATAAGTCGCTGCTTAATTTTAGGAGAAGCACAAAACGTATTTAACACACACATGGATAAATAAACAAAGTTTAATTGACATAAACTAGCTGGGAACATTATTTGGCGGTCTCTTCGGCTCCTCCTCCAAGTGCTCCCTCCGTTCGCGCTCTATGTAAACGGGCAGGTCATCGAGGGGCTTGAAGTACAGATGCACTGCCTGGGAACCGGCCATCATGGCCAGCATTGCGCTGCCCAGGAACTTCATGTATTGACCCCACGAAACGCCAGCGGGCATTTTTAAGCTGCTGCTGTTGTTGTTGTTGTTATTGTTGCTGCTGCCTTTGCCTGTTCCTGCAGCTGATGATAATGCTCCTGATCCTCCAGATAATTCTTGGCCTGACGACGTTTGAATGTGCGATCTGTAGGAGAAAGATTTGTCAACTGTAAATAGATTCATATGTTCACAATGATTCCCCATAAGAATATCGAAAAATAATGCTAAAAACACCAACAGTTTGAAACAAAAATATGAAAAATATGAAATTAGGAATTATGTTATTATAAAATAAAATTTACGAAAATAACTTGAAAGACCAAAATAAGGAATTGCAAAAATCAACAAAACTTGCAAAAAATAACACTAAAAATACCAAAATTTGGAATTTTAAAAATTAGGAACCCGAAATTGGGAAGTAAAAATTTGAAAAAAAAAAAAATGGGAGGACAAAAATTGGGAAATGCCAAAGTCGAAAATATTTTTGAAAAATAATATTAAGAATACTAAAGCTTGGAAATATACAAATTAGGAAACCAAAATTAGGAATTATGTTATCAAGAAATAAAAAGTAGGAAAATATAATTTTGGAGGACACAATTCAGGAAAAGCCAAAATCAAAAACATTGTCGAAAAATAATCAAGGGTGCCACAGAAATCGCTTTCGCTTGAATTTCACTTCAATTTGTATGAAATTTAAGTGAAATTCAAGCGAAAGCGATTTCTGTGGCACCCCCGAATGTTAAAAATACCAAAATTTGGAAATATTAATATTAGGAAGACAAAATTAGGAATAGTGTTATAAGGAAATAAAAATTAGGAAAGCCAAAGTCAAATATATTCTGGAAAAATAGTACTAAGAATACCGAAATTTGGAAAGACATATGAAAATGGAAAAATTAGTAATGTTATTAGGAAATACACATTATTAAAAAAAAAATGTACAGAAATGTACAATTAGGAAGAGCCAAAATCAAAAATATTAAAATATATATATATATATATATATATATATTGCTAATAATACCTAAATTTTGAAATATAAAAAGCATTTAAAATGGGAATAAAAATTAGGAATCCAAAATAATAAATAATGTTATTAGGAAATAAAAATTGTTAAAATTAAATTTGGAAGACAAAATTTAAGAAAAGCAAAAATAAACTATATTTTATCAAAAAATATTTTTGATTTTGGATCAGGAACTTTATCCTACCAACGCTTTATATTTTTGCCAAGTTACAGAATTTATTTTAAATATGAACCAGCAAAAAGACAACATCTTATCGAACCGTTAAGAATAGCTAGAATTAGGAAGAATTCACATTTAAATATTGTCTACCAATCTCCCATAAAAATCGTTACTCTTTTCTGATCTTTCTAAATATTAAAATTGTATTAATATATTAACTAAATTTACATATTACGGTATGATAAAATATAAATATTTTTGTCTTTCAAATTGTATTGTTTTTCTAATTTTTAAACTCTGAACATATATCTTAGTTGAATTTCCTAATTTATAATTCCTTTTTTTATTCATATTTTGGTTTCTTAAAATTGTATTCCATGTATTTTTGTTTTGTTTTTGTTATTCCTAAAAAATAATATTCGGAAATCGTATGAGTAACTGTTCACAACTCCTTTAGACTCACAGAAATTCGTTTCGCCCACGGTCCAGTTGATCATGGAGAACTCCAAGGCGGCGCCGAGCACAAAGAATATGGGGAGGAATCTGTAGACGCCGAAACGTCGCTTGCCGGGCCAATTGTCGAGGAAGCGTCGAACGAAGCTGCTGTGCAGCGTCATTTGTCGATTATGTAAGCAGCAGGCGGCAACTGGCTGCCTAGGCGCGTGCCCTCACTAAATCCTTCACCAGTTTCGATTGAAGCAATTAATATCGTTCACTTTGGCGTATTTAGCTTAGCTATAGTACAACGATTTAATACAGAAATTTAAGTATAAATTTGTGCTTATTTGAAAAGGCAACCATTCGGTATGTTTTCACTTGTCAAAATAATCAGCTGTTGCTCGCAACAGCCAACAGCTGACAGCTGCTGTTAACATGCTGCTTTTTGCGTGCATTGCTCAAAACTTAATTCGCTCCTCTCTGTTATTAGTTTGCGCAGTGCTGAGCAGAGCTGTTCTCTGTAATTTTAAGGTTTACAAACTTTATTTTGCTCCTCTCAGTGGCTCCTCTCTGTTATCACTCCCTTCTCTGTTATTACTAGCTGCTCTCTCTCAAGCTGATCTGTTAACTTAACATTGCGTTTACGTTTGTTTAGTATTTCAATTTAACAAAACACGTAAACATTTTATTTATTGAAAAAAACATTTCTGCATGTTTAGCCATTAAAGGGCAGCAATATGATACACAGTCTGTTCATAGTAAACAATAGCGGGTAAGCAAACAACAAATAAAGTTAATATATGCCAAATTTCTTGTCGCTTTTCGATCAAAAAATAAAATTAAATTGTATAAATTTCGTCTATTGTTTTTGCATTTCTAGCGAAGTGTTTCTGGAGAAGCACTGGCGCTCCGTTGTCTCGCGTTCCGTTTGCGAATATTTTCTGGATGCACAGCGTGCGGCGCCATATGTGAGTTAACTTTTTGCAGCCACGTTTGCAATTTTTACATTGTTGCTGTTGTTGGTCTTGTTCCTGTAGGATGTGCCGCCCGTGATTGCCACGCCCCATTATTATCTGATCACGGTGCAGCGGGATACTGTGTCCTTGGTGGCAGCCTGCAAACAGGAGGTGCCTCCATTGTTCGTCATCGAGTTTCTGCATCGCGTCGTGGACACGTTTCAGGATTACTTCAGCGATTGCTCCGAGTCGGTGATCAAGGATAATTATGTCGTTGTCTACGAGCTGCTCGACGAGATGCTCGACAACGGCTTCCCCCTCTCCACCGAGAGCAACATACTGAAGGAACTGATCAAGCCGCCAAATATATTGCGCACGATTGCCAACACCGTCACCGGCAAGAGCAAGTTCGTTTTTCTGTGTACTTACCGTAATCCCTGTCTGTAATCTGTATTTGGCAGTGTCAGCACCATTCTACCCTCGGGTCAATTGTCGGCCATTCCTTGGCGTCGCAGCGGCGTCCGTTACACCAACAACGAGGCATACTTCGATGTCATCGAGGAAGTGGACGCCATCATCGACAAGTCCGGTTCCACGGTCTTTGCTGAGATTCAGGGACATGTAAGTATCCAAGGAATGCCTTAAATGATATGTGTTGACACCTTTTAGAAGGCGTGGCAGATCCCTTAAGGCATATGCATATATTCCTAATCAAAAGAGCGAGCTGAATCGATCAGGACATGTTCATAAGTGAGTGGTGTCCAAATTGCGAAAAGCTTTTTCCATTGGATAGGAACTCATAATTCTGCCGGCGTCGCAGCCGACACACAAACACACACAGAGAGAGAGAGAGAATGCGTGCGTTCTATAAATAGCACATTCTGCGGCTTGTGCCGACGCTTCGGCTTGTTTGACTTTTTGTGCTCTCACAACGCATGTGCTCGGCTGATCCTTTCTGATGTCAGTCGCTGAGTTGCGTTGAATGAGGAGAGATCGTACAGCGCTAGACTTTTCTCATACACTGCAACTGATGCTTTGCTCTCTTTACGTTGCCAACTGTAACGATGCGACAATTCGAATATGCTTTCCTTTCATTTTTTTCAGTGCAAAGCAGTAAAACGTTTCGTTGACTTCGTGTCTCGCTGCTACGCACACAAGCGCAAAGTTTGATTGTGGGAGTTTGGACACCACTTCCTATAAGGAATTCTCGTCGGCAATAAGTAGTCAATTGACTATGATAATAATCAGTGCGAGAGAAAGGGAAAGCAAGCCCGCACTGAACGTTAAGGGACCAAAAAATGAACGATTCGGCAGCCGACGAGACCTGCTTATACTTATTGCTTTATGGCACTGCCATAAGTCCATCTGAACTGCTATATCATAATCTGCTGCCATGAAAAAGATCTTTTAAATTTGAAAGCATGTTTTGAAATTCTCGCAAATTGTTTAAAAATCCTGGCCAAATGTAAATGAAATCGAACTACCATATGATATTGCTGCCATAGAAACAATCGGTTGAATTTCATGTTTTATTATAACCAGCTTTGTTGTTTCTTAAGATATCTCAACAAATATCATGTTTTGATTTTAGTATTGCCTTCTTCCTTCCCAAAAATAAAACCCTTTTTAAAAATCAGTGTTCAGCAAGGGTATAAAATCGTCAACTTGTCCCAAATAACTTTTCTTATTTAGTAAATGTTTTTAACTGTTTCCCAGATCGACTGCTGCATCAAGCTGTCGGGCATGCCGGACTTGACTTTATCCTTTATGAATCCGCGTCTCTTCGACGACGTCTCGTTCCATCCGTGTGTGCGCTTCAAGCGCTGGGAGGCGGAACGTCTGCTGTCCTTTATACCGCCCGATGGCAACTTTCGCCTGATGTCCTATCACATTAGCTCCCAGTCTGTGGTGGCCATTCCGATCTACATACGTCACAACTTTTCGATCAAAACTGGGGAACAGGGACGCCTCGATTTGACGATCGGGCCGAGGAATACGCTGGGACGCACTGTGGACAAGGTCAAGCTGGAGCTGACGATGCCCAGGTGTGTGCTCAACTGTTTGTTGACTCCCAATCAGGGCAAATATACCTTTGATTCGGTGACTAAGACACTCGCCTGGGATGTCGGACGCATCGATGTCTCCAAGTTGCCCAACATACGCGGCACAGTGAGTTCTAAAATTCTCTCTACACTCACTGTAATATATTCGCATTTAATTAATTCACTTTCTCAAGGTATCGATTACGCCCGGCAGCACCAACATAGATGCCAATCCATCGATTAATGTGCAATTCCAAATCTCACAGCTTGCCGTCTCCGGGTTGAAGGTCAATCGCCTGGACATGTACGGCGAGAAATATAAACCCTTCAAGGGCGTCAAATATCTAACCAAAGCTGGCAAATTCCAGGTGCGCATGTAGCCACGCCTACAACGCCTCCAATCGCACACACGCCACTATACTAAGCTTTAATTAAGTTTAAAATAACAAAACACATAAAGAAAACTCTTAGATTTAATGTGCAACATATGATTCTTAACTGTATCGCTATAACTATTATTATAACTGTTATATTATAATCTTTTTTTGTCAACTTTATTCTTAATGATGTGTATTACTTTGATTTGATTGATTGACGCTTAGATTGATTGATTAATTTAATTAAAATTTACTTAGAATCTATTCTCAAAATGCAGGAAAAACTAAATAATAATAATAATAATAACTCCAACTAAAATAACAGAGCTCGCAAATAACAGTTGACCGTTTTTCCTTTGCGATCTACGTATGAACATAGCCGAAAACAAACATGCACGCTTGCTCTCTCTCTCTCTCTCTCTCTCTGAGCAGAACACTTGGATTCGCTTCTTTTTAGTTTTCGGCAGTGAGGCCAAAAATTTTCTGCCAAAAAAGACAACGTCCAAAGAAAACAGAGAAAAATGCTGAAAAACTAAAAACAAGAAAAAAATCTATCCGAAAAAAGGCCACTTTGGCATCACTGGTTGTCGGTTGAGCGTGCTCAGCAGTGCTGCCAACTTTTGTTTGAAAAAAAAGCTGTTGTTGACGGGAGAAACGATTCAAAACAGCTGAAAAATTAATTTAAAAAAGCCATAAAAAAGCTAGTTTTTCAATAAGTTAATTTCTGAATTTTCTCCCGAATGGGGAAAAGTGAGCTCACAAAATCAGTTGCTCAGAAAGAAAGTGAGCAGCAGCTGATCTTTTATTCATAAGATGGGAATAATCTCATCAATGTTGTCCCCATTCTCCTGATTTTCATTATTATATGATAATCCTGTTCCTATCATTCGCAACAATTTATTGTAAATTCATAATAAAATAAATTATTTTTATTTTAAGTAGCAAACAATTATTCCAATTGACTTATATAAAGTACACTGTGAAGTTTTCTCAAGTGTAGTTTATAACATAATATGTCGAAAAAGACACTTTTTTCTCATTTTCAAATAAAAAGTTATTTTTTCTCCAATTTCAAAAAATGTAAAAAATACCAGCGAAAAGATATTTGCTGTCACTATTTAAAATGTTTAAAGTAACTTTTTGCATCAAAACTTTTTTTTTTTAAATCGAGGAAAAAAGTTGAATAAGTTGACTTTTACAAAAATTTGAAAATTTCAATGTCTACGTAATCGGTTAAGGAAAGTTTTGTATCATTTAAAAGGAATTTAAAAGACCTTGCCATTGATGCCAAACATTACATGAAGTAAGCTCAAATTTGGACTAGAACTGGCTTTAAAGGGTGTCAAAATACTTTTGGCCACCGCTGTAAAATAGGCAAATAGGCCTAAAATTGATTGATTGATTCAAGTACCAAATTCATAAGTAAAAATTCTGGAAAACGTTTTTCCAAATTTACTTTTTCAGTTTATAGAAAAGAGTTTATAAAGTGAACGTCGAAGGCTAAATCGACTTATCTGTTAATGCCAGGGTATCAAAAGCCGAGACGAATATCGGTATCAGTTACCGTTTCCATTTAGTTCTAATTTTTGTTTTCAGTTATCGGTTACGCAAAAGCTTCGGATATCGGTTTCGTAAAGGTTACCGATTATTTGTTTGTTTCGGCTTCGAAATAACGGCATAATATTGGTTCACAAAAAAACATTTCTTTTGTCAATTTTGAAGAATATATTAACATATGTATCAGCCAAAATTCTTTGATTTTAAAAAGTTTAATCAATGGGATTTTTATTCAAAATAAATATCAAATTGAAATGATTGATTGAACCGAAACTAACTGTTATGCATGAACCGGTTACTTAACCGTTATTTCGGTTTGAATATTATCGGTTTTGCTGTTTAGGTATAATAAAAGAGTCTTGATTCGGTAACGGTTTTCAATCGATTAATACCGGTTAACGGTTACGGTTATGTTTACGGCCTTAATCCCTGATCACAGTTGTAATTTTTCAAATTTGCTTTTTCAGTTTATAGAAGTCTAAATCGATTTTTCTTTTAATGCAGATCCAAAACATAAATACCCTATAGTACAATACATTAACATAGCTGTAACATATGTTGCCACTTAGTTGAAATCCCCTATTTTGTAGGGTATTTGAAGCTGCCCTTCTAGAGACTCAGAACTGGAAGTGAGACACAACACACAATGTATGTGTATGTATGTGTGTGTGTGTGTGTGTGTGTGTGTGTGTGTATGTCTTGGGTCGCCATATTTAAAACTGGCTGCAGAATCTTGTTGGCCACTTGACTGTGACTGGAAATCAAGTTGCAGGTCCAACGTCCAACGCTTCTTGGCAACAAACTTCACTTCAACCTCAACATGCCAAAAGCGAACAAAAAATACCAATAAATTTAAATGAAAATGCAAAACTTGATTTGTATACATATTTATTTTTCTCTCTGTTTGCTGGCATAGCAAATGTACACTGAGAAAAAGTCGTACTAAAATAAAGTTAAGAATAAGTATTTCCGATACTTCAAATTAACATACAAATTCTGCGATCAAGTACAAACAATCTTGATATAAGTACAACGAATCTTGAAATAAGTAAAACTCTAAAATTACTGGTAATAAGTGCCGAAATTCTTAATATAAGTTCGGAGCTTAAAGTAAACACACAGATCAAGATCACAAAATGTAAAATCAATTAAATTTTTATATCTTTCTTAGCTTTGCTGGCGTGTAGTTCTCAAATGATTCTGGCTTGTCTGTTGTGTGATTAGTTCCATAATTAAGTTTGAATTGTTCTTAAATCAAGAAGATAGAATATACTGAAATACTTATGGCCGTTTTTTCAATGTACATATAAACTGTATCTAAGATATACGAGGGGTCTAACAAAAGTTCGGTAAGTTAGCGACTTTTAAATCGTTTTTCAAAATACCAAAAGTCTCAAAACTTTTGCAATACTTTTACGAGGTTATATTAAAAATCTTGGACAAATCGGTTGAAATGGAGACTAGAAAACGCAAATTAGCTGAAGATACCTCAGATGAAATTCTACTACCAACACAAACATAAATTCACTATGGCATTTTATTTGGTTTTCCACGCAAACTGAAGACGGTACAAATATTTGATGAATGTCAAAATGTCTATGGAACGAATGCACTATTTCTGAACACTATTTCAAAATGTTTTCAAAGATTCCAGACAGGACGTTTTTCTGTAGAGGACGATCCCCGAAAAGGTCGACCAAAATTTTCGAGGGTCGAAGGAAATGTGGCCCTAGTTAGAACAAAACTTGCCGAACACCCTCGATCTGTCCAGGAAATGATTGCTAGTGAACTGGACTTGAATACCATAGCCATATCTCGAAGATAGCATCAAGATCTGATGAATACGAAAAAGTTTGCGCGTTGGGTTTCACGCATTTTAAAAGAGGTCCAAAAAGAAGCTCAGATGCATTTTGCCCAATATCTTTTGAATAAATTTGAAAATTTGAAGTCTACCAACATTCATAATTTTGTTACTGCTGCCAAAGCTTGGTTTAATAAATTCGAGCCGGAAGCCAAACAGTAGTCCATGGTATGGAGCTCCAGAGTAGCCAACCCACCTACATATTAAAAAGCTTTAAAAGCAAGATTTTGAAGACTGTTTTTGAGAAGTGGATTTTTAGGCTTAAGAAATGCATTGAAATCAATGGCGATTATGTAGAGAAGATAAAAAAAGATGAAGATTCAGAATAAAAAAAAAAAAAATTCTTCATTTTTGTTAGTCCCCACGTAATTTAAAATTTGACAGTAATTTCTAAACATTAACCGTCAAAATATATTGTCAATAGTTATCAAACACCTTATTTAGACATTGAAAAAACGGGCCTGAGATTTCGCACTTAAAATATCGTATTTCAAATAACATCGAAATACTTGACTTAAGATTTATCATTTTTGGTGAGAAATCCACTTAGAAATGTTGCGATTTAAGTACGAAATGCTTGATTTTTTGCCACTGTGTATATGAAATGTTTATGTATACATAAGAAGTATATATTTATCAAGTGTATACATGCATATATGTACATATAGCTTGCAGTTTTGTTGTCTGTGGCAACCGGTTTTTGGGCCCGCTTAACTTAACCAGCCTTTTTTTTTTTTTTTGGTTTCTTGGCTTTTGGTTTTCAGTTTTCAGCGTCGCGTGCAACGGTAGCCAACAAGCGCCACCAAAGCGAGAGGATACGCCTTCCACTCACCACAGCCTAGACTTGCAACACACTCACACACACATACACACACACACATACACACACACACACACACATTTAGCTAAGCTGCCCATTTAACTTGGCCAAAATCGCGAGCGTGGGAACAAAAAATGAAATGAAAAATGGCATTTTGAACTAAGTATAAGCAGCATGTGGCATGCCACAATGTTACAGTGCCACATGCTGTTTCACGTTCACACAGTGCCCACTATGCCTATAAATGAACTGCAAAATGCTCATTAGTCCGCCCAAGTTCGTTGCTTAAGTCTTTTGTTTGCTAGAGTTAAAATAAATGGAAACTTGTTGTTGTTCTGCAGGGATCGCAAATAAGAGTTAAAAAGAATTGTTTCTTATTTTTATAATAAAAATTAGAAATAAGAGTTATTTTACAGTTTATATTTTAAAGTTATACCATCACTCTTATTTGCAATTGTTATAATAAAAGTTACAAATAAAACTTAATAAAATTGAAAGTAAAAATCGAATTAATATGTTTGTATATCTTTCATAAATCGGCAAATATATTCGATCTACACTTCATTTACTTTCAAAACATGTATTAAATATACCCATAAACATAATAACTACGTAAAAAGTCATTTCAATTCAATTTTTATTTACAATTCTTAAAACAAAGAACTGCAAAATAAGAGTTGTTTTTAATTTTCATTTTAAAAATTGCAAATTAAAAAATAAAAGTTATTTTTTAATTTTTATTATAAAATTAAGGAAATAACTCTTATTTTAATTTTTTTTTTTAAAACTTATAATCCTTAAAATCCCTGAAAAAATGAATAGAAACTTGTTTAATTTTCTTGTTACTTTTTCCCTTTTTATTTTCTTTAATTATCTTTTGCGGTAACGTCAACAGTTTTGCTTTGTTAATTGTTTAATAAATTGTTAAATATTTATAACAATTGTGCCATAAGCGTTTTATATATTTTTTTCTCCATTTATTGTTGTTGTTTTAATTAATGTGGCCGCAAGTGTTGAAATAATTGTGTGTGAAAAAGCAAAACCAACAACAAATGCTAGTCATTACTGAAATCGTTAACATTTAGCAACACACACATTTACACCCATGCACACACATATACATACATACATACATGTATATATAAAGAGTGTGAACAGAATTCAACTTATTTGCATATGACAATCGCAGTTCTTAATGGGAATTTAAGTTTAAGTTGAAACTGGTTTAAGCATATGTATCTACCCCGCCCCCCTCTCCTGTGCCGCACCCCTCTTCCGCCCTCCCTTAATGTCCATCTCTTACTTTAGAACACCTTAAGCATCTCACATTGAGTACAGTCCAAGGATTGTTCTTCTGGCTAACTACAGATCAACACATCTCTCTTTCTCTTTCTCTCTTTTCCTCTTTTTCTTTCCGTTACTCACTTCTTTGCTAACTCGAACCCAATTTTGAAGCGGCTCAACGTCGTTTCTGCACATATTTTCCTCTTTTTTCATCACGTTTTTATATAATTTCAACAGTTTAAATTTAAGAAATCAATAAAATTGTCTGAAAAATCATTTCGATTTTGGCGGCATTAATTACAGTTTTCAAGCTAGAGACTTCAAATTTGTCATGAGCCTTAGTTAGACCAATTTAGAATTTAGAATTAATTTTTTTTAATTTTGACCATGCCTTCAGCTTTCCCTCCCCATCCCATTATGAGAAAAAAGTATAAACTATTTACATGAAATCTAAAAACGCAAAATTTTTCATACCCAATAAATAGTTTTTTTTTGCGCAGTGCCAGTGACAAAAATTTTTTTTAATAATTCATGTCTAAAATTTAATATTTTTCGTCACAAAATTGGATATCAGAATTTTTGGGGCATGAAAATGTTTTCGTCACTAGACTTTTACCTCGTAAAGAGGTTTTTTTTATAAGATTTTCAAGTACTTTAACTTGATAAATTTTGCTGACCATTAATCGAGTTAATTAAATCGATTCTCATGAGAAATCGACAACTCAATGGAGTTTGTTCATCGTAGTTCATTAGTAAAATTATAAAAATTTAAGTTTTTAAATTTGGAAATAAGTATCCTAAGGGAAATTAATTAAATTGTAATGCATCATAAAATTCGAGACCCAAACAGAAAGTCCGCTATGAAATCGAATCAGCTTTGGTAAAGTTATGAAAGTTGAATTTGGATTTAAATGTATTTGCAACTACTTTTTTTTTTAATTTTTTCTATTGCATGGAGATATTTTGACAACTCGAATAATTTTTTGTCAATTTTTAAATAATTTTTCTATTGGACTTTCTGAATAATTTAGAAATTACTATATTTTATGCAACTAAAACATGTTTGTAATCTAAGCATGAGTTTAATATAATCTTAAAGACTTAAAGAGAAATGGAAAATTGATCAGATAACTACAATGGAGTTAAAAATCACTTTAACACAAAATGTATGTAAATCAAAAAGAATCGTGATCGTTAAAAATTAAACTAATAAAACTTGTGAAAGTCTTAAGACTCGGACAAAGCGCAGGTACATAGACTATTTGCAGGCAGTGGAGCTGCTTGCAACAGTGCTACAGGTGCAATTTGATTAGTTAGCCAATTAGCGTGTAGTTCAAGCCAAGTTAAGAGTCACAAGTCCAACTGCAACTGCAACTGAAGCAAATCCCATTTAATGAATCCCATCGCAGGGTTACGCTCCAGTTTCAAGTTTCATAATTTACTGAACAAACCCAACTCTTTGTCACTGTGCGTGAGTGTGTGTGTGTGTGTGTGTGTGTGCTAAGTGATTTCAACTAAACACAAGTGCTTGCACCAGACTTGCCACGCCCTAAGTGGAGAAACGTGCAACTTGCACATTTGTTTGAGCTCAAATAGTTGTCATTTTCCAAGGCAAGCCTTTGAGATACTTTAAATACTCTTTGGTATTTTAAAAATACCAACTTTTAAGTACTAACAAGCAGAGTATCACACCCAAAACGAATATCGGTTTCAGTTACGGTTTCGTTTATGTTCGCATTTAGGTTTTCGGTTATATATCGGTTACGAAACGGTTATCAGTTTTTTTAATGATTCGATTTCGAAATTTCGATATGATTTCAGTCTATAAAACAATTTTAAAAAATTGTAATGATATGTAAATTTGAAAATAAATATTCAAAAATTAAGATTTTTTTTTATTTAGATCAAAATATAAATTTAATTACGCGCAAAAGTAAACAAAAAATAATTAAGTTTGGAAAAATTAAATTTTATACTTGACCGATTCGAAACTAACCGTTATGCACGAATCGGTTTCTTATTATGAAAGTTTTGTTTCGGTTATGGTTTCAGTTACGGTTACCAATTTCAATCGGTTTACACCGGTTAACGGTTACGGTTTTGGTAACGGCTTCAATCCCCACTCACAAATGATTTAATTTAAGTAGACTTTCTCGAGAATTAGTAATCGTATATAAAAATAAAAGCATTCAGATTTAAGGTCCCACTAAGCCAAAGAATCTTCCTTTGATAGTTCCATTAAAAATTAAAGCTTTAATTACTAAAAATTGCTGATCTCCAATTTTTTAGGTGCTTGCTTTAAGCAGAATGACTTTTAAAATATTTTCAACTGAATAAATTAGATTTATATAAAGATTTTTTTAGTGATATTCGCCAAATTGCTTTAAAATTTTTCGAAAATTTTTCAAAAATATCAAAGTACACCAAATTTATAAAAAACTAGGGGGCTACGCCCCCTGCTCGCTTCGCTCGCCAACCCCCAGCTCGCTTCGCTCGCAACATTGTCTTTAGTTGTCCGGTTTATCAAATTTACATAATATTCGCCCCCTGCTCGCTTCGCTCGCCAACCCCAGCTCGCTTCGCTCGCATTGTCTTTAGTTGTCCGTTTTAACAAATTTACATAATATTCGCCCAATGCTCGCTTCGCTCGCAACATTGTATTTAGTTGCCCGTTTTATAATATAGCATTTTATCTAAAAAAAACCGTAAATATTTAGCTTCCGCTGTCCGCTGCGTTAATTTTTTTTCCTTGCAATTGAACTTTGGCTAAAAAGTCGGATTTTGTGATTTGGCGGGAAAAAGCTAAATTTGGCGGGAAAAAGCTAAATTAAGCGGGAAAAGCTAAATTAAGAGAATTAGTGCAAATTTGGCACGAAGAGTTAATCTGGGAGTTTTGTTAGGATATCTTCGATTGCATCCGATTGTTCCTATATGATATAGTCATCCGACTTTGACCAAATTTGGTCAGTATGTTAGAGACAGTATCAAACAAACAATCTGCGAGTCTGGTTGAGATATCTTAAGAAACAAAAAAGTTTTTCATACTAAATGTTATTTTGCATCCGATTGTTCCTATGGCAGCTATAAGATATAGTCATTCCACTTTGACCAAATTTGGTCAGAATATAAGAGACAGTACCAAACATATAATCTGTGAGTTTGGTTGAGATATCTTAAGAAACAAAAAAGTTTTTCATACTAAGCAATTCCGTGACCTTTGACCTTGATTTTGACCCTCTTACAGGTGGAATTTCGCAAAACGCCGTCTTATTGCACGATGAAATTATCTCATCTATGTTGTGTGCAAATTTCAGCTCTCTATCTTTTACCGTTTGGGCTGCACGTTGATTCTCAGTCAGTGAGTCAGTGAGTCAGTGAGTCAGTGAGTCAGTCAGTGAGTCAGGACAAAGAGTTTTATATATATAGATTATCAAAAAATGCACAAATAATATTAGTAAACAGAGAGAAGCATAAATCTTAAATTTCAATACTCTGTTCTTTAACATTACAACTTTTCAAAAACTAAGATCTTTAGTACATTTAAATTTTATTGTTACGGCTACTACACAAACATTCTGGAATTCAAGGTTAAAATTCTTGACTTAAGCATGTATTTGTGTAAGTTGTTTTCAAAATTTTATTGTTAAATATTCGAATAAAATATCAATCACTTAGCATTAAAATAGCCAAGAAAAAAAAACCAAAACATTGGATTTTAATGAAAAAAATCGTTTAAAATTCCTTAAATAAAATAGCTTAGTGGAAGGAATTGAAGTTGAATCAAGTCTTTCGTAGTAAGTTTAACAAATTCCAAGATTACAGAACTTTCAACACCGTTTGGATGGACTTTATTTTAGAATCCCGGATTTTTGTGCAAGAAAAAATGCAGATTATTATTAAACAAGATGAATTAAAGAAAAAAGCTAGGAGATAAAATAAAAATAAAAAGGGCTAAGTTCGAATAAAAAATGACTTATAATTACTTGAGATGAAATTAATTTTTATACCGATTAAACTAATTTTTGTATTTGTTTAACTATAAATCTTTTTAGCATTTATACCAATAATTTGTGAAAAATTTTTAAACTCTTTCTTTAAACTTATTTTTTATTGGTTTAAGAATAGTTAAACAACTTTTGCTGCACTTTTTCATCTCCTTTTCAATATTTTGTTAATAAAATTCCCAACTGGTTCACAAAGTTGTTGAGTTTGTTGAAAGAGACTGCTTGTTAGGGTATTGAAAATCAAACAACGAAAACAGCGACATGCATTTGTCATTAGCAACCAAGTTTTGTCTCGTTTTCTGATATTTGTTTTTCCCCCTCTCCACCCCTCTGTTTAGCGCCCTTCTCCACACAATTTTTCCCCTCTTCTGATTTGTTTGTCCAATGAATCGTGCAATTGCAATTGCATTTTGTGTTCAATATTAATTATAATTTATGCAACTTGTTCGTTGCACTGTGCAAATGTTTGAACTGAAAATTGTTGTTAGTTCAACTTGATGTTTGTTTTGTTGTTGTTGTTATTGTTAACTTGGCTAAAAGGCAAAGCTCGCTAGTTATGAAAACTGAGGCCAAAATTGCCAATTGCAACTGAAACTGAAACTTGAAGCCCCAAAATCTAAAGTCTAATAAGCGTCTGGCCGGCTAATTAGAAATGCTGATTGTGCCTCAAACACACACACACACACACACACACACACACACACACACACACACATAGACACACACACACATAGACACACACACACATACACACACAGCTCATTTGAGATCCACACGCTAAATTGCAACGGCAGACGTTGACTCTGCTGACGCCTCCATTGCTGACTGTCCACATATACCCTGTAAATTTGCAAGTCGGTTATGACCAACCATAGATGGGATACAATCAGTGTTGCCAACTCTTCGGGAAATGAAAAAGCCAAAATAGCCTTTGAAAAAAGCTGAAAATAGCAAAAAAAAAAAGTTGTTGATAGCTAAAAAAAAACGCTAGAGTAAAGAAACGATATTTTTAATGACTTATAAAGCTTGGAGCAAAAACATTTTTACACTCGCGATCGATTCAAATTGTGAAATACCTCGTAAGTGATGGTATAAAACTTGATTCAATTGATTTCATAGTTAATGCTCTTTTGGCTTATCGATTTTTTTTGCCATTCAAATACTACAAAGTAATTAAGTGTGGCATCGTAAAGCATAAAAATACATGTAGTTACCAGATGTTTTCAAAAGTCTAAAATTATTTTGAAAGTAGCTAAAATTCCCACAACCCGCTGTTTTACAATTTATCCCGCATTTGCCAGTTGCAACCCACTAAATCTGTCGGGAAAATAGCTAAATTGGCAACACTGGATACAATCAATCCCAAACGGTGTCAAAAGTTCGATAATCCCGCAAACCAAAATCTTAAGCCAAGTACGAAATTCTTCCTTCTTAATTCCTTATTTTTACTATCGGGTCTCTATCAGGCCTGTTCCGGTTTTCACTTTCGGCAAGATTTTGCGGAAGTGAATTTTTTCAGCCTGCTCTAATATCATTTTCGTGAAATTCTGCGGATTGAAATCACTTTGAGTTGATGAGTTTAAGTCATATAAAGTGAAAAACGATCATTCTAAAATACTTAGTCTGACTGGAAAGTGAATAAATGAATTTTACTAAATGCTATAAAATAAAAAGTGAAAACCGGAACAGGCCTGTATAAGAATTTTCTCAGAGAAATCAAATGTCTTAGGCTTTTTGGCCATTGTATCCGCACTTTGTATTAATTTCACAATAATATCCTGAAATCATACTTAAACTAGTGGACGGTGCTACAGTCGAGCATACTCGACCCCGTACTTACCATCGAAAAGCAAGCCTTAGAATAAAACAAGAATATTCCCAATCTGTGAGTTCGGTTGAGATTCATATCTTCAAAAAATGTATACTAAATCTACATTTTCGATCAATCGTTCCTATGTTAGCTATATGATATAGTGCTCCGATTTCAACCAAATTTGATCAGGATGTAAAGGATCATTCCATATGCATATTCTGTTAGTTTGGTTTCGATATCTCAAACAACAAAAAAGTTTTTCATACTGAGACTGGATTTTCGACTGATCGTTCCTATGGCAGCTATATGATATAGCAGTCCGATTTTAACAAAATTTGGTCAGGATGTATTAGACAATCCCATATGCATATTCTATTAGTTTGGTTCAGTTATCTCAGACAAATATCTCAAAGTTGTCCTTATAATCAATATATTTCTAATTTGTGGGCATTTAAGGGGGCGTGGCCAAAATATATGACAAACTTGATCTGCCTGCAATATGGACGAACCTACATACTAAGTTTGGAGTCTCTAGCTCTTATGGTCTCTGAGATCTAGGCGCTCTTACAGACGGACAGACGGACATGGCTATATCAACTCGGCTGTTGGTGCTGATCAAGAATATATATAGTTCATAGGGTCTGCCACGCCTACTTCTGCCTGTTACGCACATTTTTTTTGTGACAAAGTTAATAGACCCCTGCACTTTTTTCAAGTACGGGGTCTAAAAATAGATGTTCATGAATTTTAAGCATGAACTTTAGAATGATTTCTTGTCTGTCTATATACAACAGGCAGTTATGGTGATATAAACCAAGTACAGTTTATATAAAGTCTGTATAAGCACAATAAACCTACTTATAGTCGTTGTAGTCGATTCCATCAATTGACTTACCTCAGAGAACTCTGGAATTACCGGAGCTAGAGTCAGCAAATTTGGTATGTGGCTGGCTGAAAATCCTATATAGTTAAATACACTGTTAGAAATTACATACGACTCTTAATTAAGCTGCAAGGCGTTGAAACCAATGATATATGGTTAAAAAATACCAAAGAGTACAGGTCTAGCAAGAAATCGGATAAAACTGCATACATAAACCACATAAACACCAAATATATGCACTATATTGCTTTGCATAACTCTAGAGACCTAATAATTATTACAGGGTATCTAAAAGTCCATGATACTGTACTTAGAATCGTTGCATAGCTCATTAAAAACGATTGAAACTTCCGCAAAATAAAGACAATTCTGAAATTTGAAGACACAGTTTTGAAAAGGTTAAATAGGTATGTATATATATATGTATATATATATATAGGTGTATATATATCGGATATAGGACAGATTGGACCAGGAATATACAAAAAGTGGAATATGTGTTTATACATAGAACAACTCGAAACTTTGTTATGGGAAAAGTTTGTTGTGCAGTGAAGGGAAACTATAGGGGGAGAAATAGAGAAGGAGACAGAGCTAAAGAGCGAGAGAGAGAGAGAGAGAAACAGAGTGAGGAGAGACAGATACAGAGAGAGAGAGAGGGTTATAAAATGGTTCGTTTTTTTGTATATTAATTATGCGCTTTGCAAGAACAAACTCGATAAATGGCATAAACAAAAAGGCTCAAAGAGACACACACACACACACACACACACACGAAGAATGGAAATGACCGAAAAAATAAGTTTTAAATTAAGGATTTGCATACAAAGTCGCCGATGATAAACAATTAACAAATGGACAAAAAATGTTGACGCAAACAATGGAAAAAGGGGCCAGAGAGGGGAAAGGGGAAAAGGAGGGGAGGGGGAAAATAAAAGATAACTGTGCTATGCTAATCAATGTGTTTAAAATAGATTGAAATTTAAATTCCAGGCTTTAAAGCGACGTGATAATTATAATGATAATTTTTTGGTTGATAATGATAAAAAAATATGCAAATAGATGTCAAACGTTCTCTAGAGAAAGACAGAGAGAGAGAGAGAGAGAGAGAGAGCGAGTGTGTGCGATAGAGAGAGAGCGAGGTAGAAGTATGCTAGAACTTAGCACATTTAATTACCATTAGTTAATTGATTTATTGCCACAAAGAAAACATTCGAAAAACAAGTCCAATTTATAGAGCTCGTAAAATTTGTGAAACTACGCTATAAAATATTTGAGTCAAGGAAAGGGAAAGAAAATCACACGATTCCCATTAAGCACAGCTGAAAATGAGAAACTGCATAATTTTCAAGTCATAAACTTATCGTGATATATAATTAAGTTAAGTTTAGTTGGTTTTTTATCATGTAAATGCTTTAATTATACGGGTTTATTATCATATGTAAATTGGATATAGATATAGATATGGATATAGATATAGACATAGATGTAGATGTAGATATAGGTAGAGATATAGATATAGATATAGATATAGATATAGATATAGATATAGATATAGATATGGATATAGATATAGATATAGATATAGATATAGATATAGATATAGATATAGATATAGATATAGATATAGATATAGATATAGATATAGATATAGATATAGATATAGATATAGATATAGATATAGATATAGATATAGATATAGATATAGATACAGATATAGATATAGATATAGATATAGATATAGATATAGATATAGATATAGATATAGATATAGATATAGATATATAGATATAGATATAGATATAGATATAGATATAGATATAGATATAGATATAGATATAGATATAGATATAGATATAGATATAGATATAGATATAGATATAGATATAGATATAGATATAGATATAGATATAGATATAGATATAGATATAGATATAGATATAGATATAGATATAGATATAGATATAGATATGGATATAGATATAGACATAGATATGGATATAGATATAGACATAGATATAGATATAGGTAGAGATATAGATATAGATATAGATATAGATATAGATATAGAAAGATAGAGATTGGAAAACGTATTTAGATGCATAAAGAGATTGGAATAAAGATAGAATTAAGTAGAATGAAGATAAGAGCATTTTAATAATATTTTCATTTTATTATTAGACCCCGTACTTAAAAAAAAGAACAGGGGTCTGTTAACTTTGTCACAAAAAAGTGTGCGTAACAGGCAGAAGGAGGCGTGGCAGACTTTATAAAGTATATATATTCTTGATCAGCATCAACAGCCGAGTCGATATAGCCATGTCCGTCTGTCCGTCTGTGTAATCGCCTAGATCTCAGAGACAATAAGAGCTAGAGACTCCAAACTTGTTATGTAGGTTCGTTTATATTGCAGGCGGATCCAGTTTGTTGTAGATTTTGGTCACGCCCCCTTAAACGCCCACCAATTAGAAATATACTGATTATGAGGACAAGTTAAAAGATAGACTTTCCTAATTGGGTTCAGATAATATTATCCTTTTATAGCAATCGAATAATAAACAGCGAAGAAATTAGTCAACTAAATTTTCCCGTATTTGGCCTCCAGTAACAATGAAATCTATAATTTGGCAGTTGTTTGAGCAAAGTGTCTGTGGCGCAGTGTGTTGAGCGTCCGTTTTCTTTTAAATGTTCAGTTGTGTTAAGGGTCCCGGGTTCAAATGCCGGCTCGAAAGTTTTTTTTTCCCTTAATATTATTTATTAATGCTTTACAGATATTTTACATTAATGTTATATTTACATGAATTCAATGTAAGTATAATTCATTTGTTTATTTCAATTAGTTCGTTGGCAGATGATCAGCAAAGTTTTTTTTTTAATGTGTTTGGGCGAAAAGTACATTTAGTACATAATAATATTAAATATTTGTAGTGATTTATGTTTACATTTATTTTATTTTAAGCAGTCTTTACTTTTCCGTAGTAAGTACAGGGTCTCCGACGGTCGCGTATGCCCGCTAGTTATACCCGTTACTTATTAAAAATAAGTAAAAGGGGATATTGTATTCGTTGCAATGTATGTAACAGGGAGAAGGAAGCATCTCCGACCCTATAAAGTATATATATTCTTGATCAGCATCAACAGCCGAGTCGATATAGCCATGTCCGTCTGTCCGTCCGTCCGTCTGTCCGTCTGTCCGTCTGTGTGAGCGCCTAGATCTCAGAGACTATAAGAGCTAGAGCAACCAAATTTGGCACACAGATTTCTATAAACCCCACGCAGGTCAAGTTTGTTTCAAAATTTTGCCACGCCCCTTTCCGCCTCCGTAAATCGCGAAAATCCACCACACGCACATTTTTCAAGATATTATGTTTTTTTAAACGGTGAACGTTAGCTACTGTTATTACCTATCATCCTATTAAATCCCAAAAAGATCGGACAAACAGAAAGGTGGTACTGGCTGATTAAAGCTTTTAAGCAATTAAAATGCCTAAAAGCATGCAATAAAAAAATTTTAATTTGTTTATGTAAGTAACGGGTATCCTATAGTCGGGAGCTCGACTATAGCCTTTCCCACTTGTTTTATTTTCAAATTGTATTAAAAATCAAAATAATTTGAAAAATTAAATAAAATTTCATAATGTAGTAAAAAATTAAATAAATATTGCATTCTTCATCTTAAGGGAACTAAGTTAAGAGGGAGGTAAATTGGGGAAGAATTTGGCAACTTAAATTACAAAACAAGTGAATGTCAATTAAAAAACTGAAGCCAAGCTAAAAGCAAAAAAAATGATTTAATAAATTAAGTAAATAATCATTACTACAAATCATTTACAACGAAATAAAATATATTTTTAACTATAATTTAGATTGTTTGACTTGACAATAAATAAATATATAGTATAAGTCTCTCCCTCTCCATGTTACCCTCACTCCCTCTGCCTCTCTCTCACGCTCTGTGCACTTCTAATGACCTTGACAAAAGGTTAATTCAAAAACAAACGAAATGCCGCCAAATGTCAAATAAATTGTAATTTTAATTCAATCTAAACAAATTGTCAAAGCGCAAATTTAAACGCGTTGCATAAAAGCGGCTCAGTGGCGACCTCTGGCGGCCGCAAATTGCATAACATGATAGACCCACAGATATCTATGAATGTGTGTGTGTGTGTGTGTGTGTGTCGGGCATATACTACACTTGATTTTAGAAACAATTTATTTATTTAAAATCCAACTATGAAACGCTTTTCAAATACCCTGTAATCATAAGAATCGACAAATGTGGTATGCTCGACTTTTCTAAAAGAAAAAAAGAAAATTTTGTAAAATTATTGGTTTTAAATTAAAATTAATTTCAATTATGGATCGATTAATATAAATATATACATATGGGCAATAAATGGTGAAATAAAACAAATGCCAAAACATTTTTTTATTCTGACAAAAGCCGAATATTATATCTTATATATTGACTTTGGAAATTTGTTGGCTTTTAAATAATTTAAAAAAAAACCAAAGCGTTCGCACGCTACAAAAACAGAAGTCGCGTTTACGGCGAACAGTTTAAGCACTGATTTTGGCGAAACCTGAAAGAATCTTTCAATGCGACTAATTTTAAAACGTAATACATTGATTTCTCTTAAAAATGTTTCTTATTTTATTTAAAAATAATAGGTAGTTTATTTTTTTTTATTTAATTTTGATCAGTGTCGCACGCGACATAACTTTTTCATATAGTTTCCGTCTCTCTTTTTTTAATTATTTATCGAAAACAGTTCGAAAAACTTGTTTTAAATTAAACTTTCAATAAATTTGTATGTATTAAAATGTTTCATGTTACAATCTTTCTAGCTTAGTGTAATCGTTAGAATACAAATTAGAGGTGGATAACTATCGATAGTCGGCGCCATCGATAGCCGACGATAGTATTTTCAAAACCATCGATAGTCGACGATAGTTGACTTTAGTGCTATCGATAGTTGACGATAGTCCCGAACACAAAAAATACATACAGTTTGTCAAGAAACACTTTACACACTAAAAAAAACTTAATTTTTTGAGTTTACATAAGAAAACAATAGCTTTTAACATGTATTTGCAAAAATTTCCTTAGCCCATTAAGTACCCATTGAAAATTTTGAATTTTTGTAAACATCTACTTTTTCAACTTTAAACAATTCTAACAGTGACTGTAAAAAGAAATTTTATAAAATCTCTTCGCTAGTACTTTTTATGATTTTGTAAAATTGCTAACAATCCACTTTTTGTATGAAAATTAGAAAAAAGCGGTTAAAATATTAATTTTTAGCAATTTTTAAACTATCGATAGTACTTCGGGAACTATCCAAAGTGTGTGGCTACTATCGATAGTAGCTCGATAGCGCCCAACCATCGATAGTGCTATCGATAGTTCGATAGTTCTTCACCTCTAATACAAACGGTCTATTTTTAAAGTAAATATTAAATTAAATGGAAAAAAAATACAAAAAGTGAATTTATTCCAATGTAGAATCGATATGTTTATCGTAGTGAATTTCATCTAACGTATATTGCTTAAATAAATAATGTTGAATACATTTCTGGAAGAAAATCGCACAAAATACGGATTTTTTTTTTATCAATTTAACGTTTTTGGCCTCGGTTGACATTTCTGTGGAATTGCCTATTATATTTAATTAGAGAGTATCTTCACTTCACTTCCTCTCATAGCATTCTCGAATAATTTGATAGTAAGTAATTTTGCCAGCTTTTGCAGGGTATCGCCACTTCGAGCACACGTTCACTTGATTTGTGGGCTCGTCTCTTGCCTTTTGTCGTTTCACTTGTCAGATTTATTGTTATTGTTTTTTTTTTGTCTGTCGTCAGCTTTGGTTTATTGTCTTTGTCTTTGTGTTGCTATTTGTTATTATGTTTTTGTTGTTGTTGTCATTGTTGTTGTTGTTGTTGTTGGGTTCAACAACAGTTTTGCTGTGAAACCCAAACAAAAGTTGAGCCCAGCTTTCGGACTGCCCAACCAAATTCTCATGCTTCGTTTTGTCTTTCGACTTTGGGGCAATCAAAAATTTCTAAAATTTAGCAGTTGTATCAGAGGGTTCAGTTATCCGTGGATATATTAAACCAAATTGTGCATAGCCCATAAAGGCTTTGCGTAAATAAATATACACTGAAAAGGGGAAATGACAAAAGAGTTGAGGGACTAGGGTTTTTTTGAAATTATATTTATCATTCGCCTTTTCCCATAACAACAAAAACTACAATATATATTATATAGAATATATATAGAATATATGGAGGTCTGACATTCAAATACTTGTGAATAAACATATGTTTTAAACAGGGACTAAAAACGAAACGAATATCGGTTTCAGTTACGGTTTCGGTTATGTTCGAATTAAGATTTTCGGTTAACGGTTACGCAAAATCTTAGAATAAAGGTTTCGTAACGGTGAACCGGTTTTTGTATGTTTCGGTTTTGAAATACCGGTATGGTTTCGGTTCACAAAATAATTTTTGTTTGCAAAAATATAGTTATTTTAATAATATAATAATAATAATTAATAAGGCATTACTTTCTTGATGTTTCATTCACACATTAATTTCACATCTTCTTCAGTTTGATGTAGTTTAGTTACATTTTAACAATTTGAAATATTTAATTTAACAAATTTATTTATTTGTGCTTATTCAATGCAAATTTGATCATGAATATCAAAATAAAAATTCAAAATTAAACACAAGAAAATTAATATCAAAAATGAAAATTAAAAATGAAAAATCATTTTTTTTTTATGTATAAAAATCAGAAATAAACACTTATAAATAAAACCAAAAAATAAATATTTATTAGGTATGAAGAAATTAGCGCAATGTGCCGAGTGACAAAATTTTATTTTAGTAATTTATAAGTAAACCTTAATATTATTCGTCACAAAATTGGATATCAGAAATTTTGGTGCATGAAAATGATTTCGTAACTAGACTTTTACCTCGTAAAAAGGTTATTTTTATAAGATAAAATAAACACCATCATTAATATTTATTTTGTTTCTTTTTTAAGGGTAATATTTTAAATTGTAAAAGCCCATTATTTGTTAAGTGTGATCTAAAAATTCTTAAAAATTCTAAAAAAGAAAATAGAAATACATTGAAATTAATATTAATATTATTATATTAATTGTTTTTTATTAAGTGTGATCTAAAAATTCTAAAAAAGAAAATAGAAAAAACATTTAAATTAATTGTTATTACTTTTTTTTCAGTTGTTTCATATTTAAAAATAAATTATTTAAGGGCACTATAATATTTTAAATTGTAAAGTCTATTATTGCTTAAGTGTGATCCAAAAATTCCTATATTTAAAAAATAACATCAACAATATTTATTATGTATTTTTATTTTAAATTTTTTTCACATTTAAAAATTATTTCTTAAATGTGATTTAAGCTCCCCCTGGCTACAACTTATGACATCGCTGATGATTTCTCCAGGCTGTCACATATCTGATGACCTTATGTAAACACCCTTCTGATAGGGCAAACACACACATATTTATGACGCAAGGCCCACAGGCAATTGAATTGATGTGGAAAGTGTGGCAACTGCAATTGGCATGTCAACCTGATACCGAGCGTGCGCTGCAAGGTGGCTGTGGCAACAACATCTAAGGCAAACCTCTATCCACACACACACACACACACCCCTTTTATACACCCACACACACACACAAATATGTACAACTATGTTCAACCATCGTCTGGTCAAGCAAATTAGCATATCAAATTGAGTTAAACGCCAGCAATTGTCCAGGCGTGCCCTCAATAAATAAATAAATAAATAAATATTACGCAAAAGATAAAAAGAAAAACAAAGTGCAAAGAATAGCGAAATTCAAGTGAGTTACGAAACTCGGAACGCACTGCAAAAAAAGGTCAACAACAAGTTATAGAATTTGCAAATTGGAATGTGAGAAAAATGTGCCCATAAATTGTGCAATTTATTATGCATTTGATACAAATATTACAGCACAAATATGTATTGAAATAGTGCCCCTTTATTATGTTAATAATCGATGTGCAAATTGCAAATAATCGTTGCAATATCGATCGTTGTTGAAATTGATATTTATGGTAAACTTTTGGCATGGATCAATCAGTTAATTGACTTTGAGTACTTTTATTCGATATTAATGATAATTTAAGATTGTAATATAGACTAGGAATATCGAGTTATATTGTTGGTATAAGTTCAAATGATGTTGACTTAGACTATGAAGTCTACTGAGAAAGGTTGAAGAAATCTCTGTATAATATGAACAGCAAATAAACATAAGTTCAGAAAATCACACCTCCTTCATAGGGAAGATCGTGCACCATACAACATAGTCTTGAAAGTAAGCTCGAAGCTGGATATTATGGGATATCCCTATTCTAAGGAAGTGTTGCTGTACTTTCTCTGTTCTGTAATGTAATTGTCAACCTGTTAATGTTATCTAATAACTACTCTGTTATCTTCACACTGCAAACGGTCATTGTAATAACATTATCTTGGTCTCTTAACTGCACATAAACACTTGACTTGAATGTTTCTTTAATCTGTTAATATTACATTATTTACGTATTTCTCTCTGTTATCTTTGTTATAATTCCACTCTGTTAACGTTACTATGTTATAATTCAGCTGCTAAAGTCCAACT
This sequence comes from Drosophila limbata, assembly GCA_963924055.1. Taxonomy (NCBI): domain Eukaryota; kingdom Metazoa; phylum Arthropoda; class Insecta; order Diptera; family Drosophilidae; genus Drosophila; species Drosophila limbata. Next base: position 30,951,986 of record OZ001351.1, read on the forward strand.
GTTATCCTCGAAATGTTATCTTTACCCTGAAACTTCACTCTGAAAACTTCAAGCTGAAAAACTAAAAAAAAAAGACAGAAAAACAGTCCAAATATTGTTTCCAATTTTTTTTTATTTGAATAAGAAGTTTTAAGGCCTCTCAATGTCAATATCGACATCAACATACAAAAAGGGATGCCACATTGTTATAAGAAGATCAATTTGAAGGAACATAAAATAAATCTAAAAAAATACTAAAATGGTAAATTGAATCTAAGAAGACCATATTTTCGGCTAGAAAATGTTTGGGATTGTTTCCGGCTGAAGCAGTTAAAAACCAGACAAATCTGTCCGAAAAAAGGCCAATTTGGCATCACTGCTCTGTTATTCTTACTCACAAAATTCTTACTCTGTTATCTGTGTTATAATTCCATTCCACTGTTATCGTTACTATGTTATCATCCAGCTGCTAACGTCCAACTGTTATCCTCGAAATGTTATCTTTACCCTGAAACTTTACTCTGTTATTCTCACTTTTTGTAACATTTTCTCTCTTCTAATTGTCAAATTAATAGATAATTTAAAGCTTAAACTTGAATTACATTTGCTTCACAATATTTTGACAAATTCAAAAAAAAAAGAAACCAAAATAAGGCAATAACTCAAACATATCCATAAATTTATAGACATGTTTACATGCATACATACGTGGATGGGATTACGTAATTGCACTTGACCAAAGCTTCACTCTGTGGCATTTCATAAGCTGTTCTGTTCGTGCTGTAACCATGGCATACTTCCAGCGTAAATCAGCGACAGCCGAGTACCGAGAACCGAGAATCGGGAACCAAAAACTGGCAACTGAGAACTCCAGTATAAACAACAACAAATAAATACGAATCTAATAAGAAAATAAAGATTAAAAAAAATGGCACGGCACGAGTGAAGCGGCGACTATCGCTGCCTGTGTCGGAGCTTGTAATCGGATATCGCAACTCAGGATCGATCGGTTGGAGAACAGAGACGACCCCCCCCCTCACTGAGGGGATGACTGAGGGAATGATGCTCCAGTGGGTATGAGGGAATAATGCTCCAGTGGGTATTTTAACTCTGCCATGAAATGTGTAAAAAGAGTATCCAAAGGAAAAGTTCAAATCTCGGTCCGATCGGTGCAGATGATTTTTAATTATTTAATATTTTTCGTTTATTTGAAATGTCTGACGGGTCCTACGTTCGATTTCTGGTTTGGTCAGTTATTTTTTTCGATTTCTTTTAATTACTTTTACTTTTAGTAAGTAAATTTTTAAAAAATAAAAATATCGTGCAAATTTGTTCAAATTACTAACTTATCTCATATATGCCATAGAAACGATTGGACGATAGTTAAGGATTAGTATGAGAATTGCATGGGCCCAGGGTATATTATTGTCGAGTGAATCCAACTATTCCGCTTGTTTTAAGTAATATACGCTATTGCCATTCGATTTAGTTCGAGTTGGAGTATATTCTTGATCAGATATGATGCATTTTATTTTATATAGTTTGGGAGACTTTCTTGTTTCTTAAGATATCTAAATTTCACATGTTTTGTGTTCAATGTTGTCCTACAGATCCTAAAGAAGTTTCGCCTATATCGGATTACTATAGGAACTATCGATCTGAAATAAATGTTTCGTAAAAACGGCTTTTTTGTATTTGGGAATATCTTAATCAACTTCAAGGAAATTGAATTTGGAGCCATATTATATGATATAGTTGTCATATAAACGATTGGTTGAAAATTGGATTTTGGTACGAAAGTGTTGATTGATTTTTTAGAAGCAATCTATACCAAAATCGTAGAATATGTAGGAATTTGTCTCTATCTGTCTATAAGAATATCCCGAAAAAGCAGTCGAAATTTATAAACTTTCAGTGCTCTGCAAGTGCATCCAATTTTCGTCGTGCCAAACAGAATTATTCATGCATTTTATTTTTTTTTTGGTCAGTCTGATCTCTGATTCATTTGCAGAACGTGTCAAGTTTCGCCGGTTTCCATCCAGACGAAACATTGAGTCAGCCGAAATGAAGCTCGACACGTGTTGCAACTGCCGGGCGAGTGCAAATTCTCACTTCAATGGCAACTGTTGAGGCTCCAAATCACAGTGGACACCGACTACAATGAACTTTAAAATATCCAAAACATTCCCAGCTCAATGAAATACTTGGCTTTCCCATAAAATCTATAAAAAGTATGAAGAGAGAAAGAAAGCGAGAAATTTATGCTACAGTAAACACTCGTTTCAGTGCACATTTATAAACTCAACTCAAACTCATAACCTCCACACAGTAAACACTCCATAAAATCCCTTTTCCAACTAAATAGTCTATGTAAACGAGATTGTTAGATAGGTTTGACTTGTGCTACAGTGTGCACTGCTTATACTGAATACCTGGTGTATAAATGTCTGATGCTCAAATATATAAATTGCATTATATAGACTCCAGTAATGTTACTAAAAAAACACTATAATACATTTAAATGGTTTTCTTTAAGATTTTTAACTTTGACTGGTTCATTTTACGCAGTGTTTACTGCCTGTAGAATACAACCAAAGCAACCTTTGAAGTTTACTCAGTGCAGGTGTTGTTTGCTTTAAGATTTATGGCCCTATAGATAGTTTTAATACCCTAACAATGAATCGTATTAACTATGTCGAGCCCTTTGTAAAGCCCTGAATAAAGCGACTTCTACTAGAACTTATAAATTTACAATGAAAATTAAAAATTTATGATAATTCTCTAAATAATTTCTAAAGAAGGAAAACTCAACAAATAATATTTTGATTAGAGAATAGAGACCGTAAAACTATCTTTCTAGCATACTTAAGTTGCATCTTTTTCTCTCATAATTTACGCTAAGATTTTAGAGCAGTGGTGTCCAAGCTCAGACAATCAAATATTGCTCTTGTGTGCGTAGCAGCAAAACACGAAGTTAACGAGACGTTTTACTGCTTTACACAGAAAAAATGAAATGGAAGCATATTCGAACTGTAGCATCGTTACAGTTGGCAACGTAAAGAGCGCAAATCATCATTTGCAGTGTATGATAAAAGTCTAGCGCTGTATATTCCCTCCTCATTGAACGCAGATCAGCGACTGACATCAGAAAGCTTCAGCCCATCAGATGCTTCGTGAGAGAACAAAAAGCCGAATACCAGCATTGTGAGAGCACAAGCCGCAGAATATGCTATTTATAGAGCAGGCGTATTCTCACTCTCTGTGCGTGTGTCGGCTGCGAAGCCGGCAGAATTATGAGTTCCTATCCCATGGAATAGACATTTGGCATTTGGGGAACCACTATTGTAGGGTATTCAGAATTCGGAACGTGCAAACCATAATTTTCGCTTTATGACTTGTGGTTTGAGTTAATTCCAGAGTTCACTTTCAGTTTTAAAGTTCACTTGTTGTTTGCGCATGCGCAACTAAAGTGGAAAGAATTAGATAGAAAGATAGTAGGAAAGATAGGGGAGATAGGAAAGAGAATATATGTATGTAATGTTGATAAGATACCAAAAAAGGAAAAAAGCAATTAGATTTATGATTTTCTTGTTTGTTTCTATTGTATTTGTTTTTTCGTAATATTGTTGTTTTTTATTCAAAAATCGTTTTTAAAAAATAATATGGATTTTAAAATCTTAAGATCTTAGCAATCGATAAATCGATTAAAATATATATATATATATATATATATGTATTTATATATACTTAGATCAAGCTGGCTTGTAAATATGCGCACTTACATACACTTTCAAATATATATACTATATATAGAAAGTTATACATATTTTTATTCATTTTCAAAATCGATTTAAGCATTTTAAATTTTAATGTCTTTTTTTATTTTTAGATATTGCTTTTGAGTCTTTCATTTTGTATAGCTAAAAGTAATTATTTATACAAAAATATATTTTTGCACATTTAAAATTTATAAATATTTTAATTATTAATATTATTATTAAAATATTTCAAGTAGTTTTTGTTTATTTCAAAAAAAAAAAAATTGCGCTAAACTAAAATGCCTAAAAACTAAACAAATAAATGCTAAAAAAAATATGACAAAATTGAAAAGTACAAAAAAATGAACTAAATTGCTGGCGAAAATTGTATAATTAATAAAATTGTTTATAATAATTAATTAATTAATTTTGTATAATTGAAATAAAATTAAATATTTAAATTTTATTGTTATTGTTATTGTTATTGTTGCTGTTGTTGTGTTTGTCTTTTGTTTTTTTTTTTTAGTTTTGTTAAATTTTTTAATTATTTAATTTGTTTATAAATGTGGTTTATAAACTGCTTAATCAATGATCACAACTCTTAAATAAATATTAATCGCATGTGGCATTTGCATTCTAAATATATATATAGTATATAAATGTATCTAGATACAATTGTATCTGTATCTGTATCTGCAGCTGCATCTTCTGTATATAGTAGTTGTTTTTTGTATGCATTATATAAAAAAATATTTATCATATTCTTATTATTGTTGTCTTTTTATCAAATTCTTATTGTTGTCTTTTCTTAACGCTTTGTTTTTATGTTTTTTAACTGTTGTCTTTTATTGTTTGTTTTAGTTCCTGTTTCCATTTTTGCAGCCTGTTCAATGATTGTCGATGGTTTTATTTTCATATTATTCTCTTTTCTTTTCAAGACAGCTGCCAGTGGGTGTGTGTGTGTGGCTAGTATTGTTGTAGTTGCATTTCGAAAATGTTTTCAAGTGTTTTGCAATCAGTCAAAACACCGAAACCAGAAGCGTTTACCATGGAATTCGTTGATATGTGTGTTCAATTAGCTCGTCATTAGCTCAAAAGGCCACGCCCCCTTCTTTTCTTTCTTCTCCATCCTTCATTCTTATCGTTTACTCTTCTTCTACTTCCTCCAATTTTGGCTGCGTGCAACTGCAAAGAAAGAAAAAGAAAAAAAGTTTGTCAATTAGTTTATTAAAAGATCTTTAATTAAGCTTTTTAAATGGACAATTCGTGAGCTTCATGAACTCATATTTTGTGATTAATTCGACAAGATTAATCACATTAAAAATATAGATGTCGTATTATTAACAATATTTATAACACAGCAATTGTCTTTGAAGCAAAATCTGCTTAGTTTGAAACTTTAAAATCTGCATGAAAAGTAACTAAAGCATTTTTAGTTTAGAAAAATGCATTATTTTTTATTTTTCACTTAAAAGCTACTTTTTTGATCTATTTCTAAGGCAAATTATAATCAATTCAATAAAACGAGAAATTTTTTTTCAGCATATTTGCAAAAGTTTTTGAGTATTAATCCTTATGACATAGTTAAACGATCCCAATTATTTAAATAATTTGTACATTGTTAAAAAATAGTAGCAACTGTACCAAGTTTCAATAGATATATTGAGAGGAAAACAGATCACAGGAGAACCAAAGAGAATATAGTATTGATTAACTCTTCATTTATTATTTAAGTCTAGATCGATAGTTGCTAGTCTTGATACAATATTATTATTGTAGAGCATTTGCAGCATAAATATATTTATTATTTATAATTAGGAGAAATCGGAAAACTCTTCTTTTTATGTGCTTCATAGTTTTTGCTATAGTTTAAGGGTTATTTTAAAAGTTAACTGCTTTTGAGTTAATGTTAGTTTAATTAATACAATTTGTAATTTTTAAGTTACAGCCCACGTGGCGTATGCTTCATATTACGTATACGTATTTTTCGTCCATTAGCTGCCGTTTCAATTTCAATTTCAGTCTCTATTTCTATTTTTTTTTTTTTGACTTTTCGTTAGATTTCGCGCTAAACTTTGACACAATTATTAATGGCAATTAATTTGGCTTGTTGGCTTTGTCTTTGGCTAATTGAAAGTAATTAATGCAATTAAAAAGAATGCCATAGAAATGAGCTAAAAAAATATATATATACGACTATCGTCTTTTGCTGTTGATTGTCGGCACATAACTATGCATAACAACAGCAACAATGGCAACAACAATAATAATACAGATAACAACAAAACATCAAACAATCGAATGCTTTTCATTAACGTTTTCATTTTCGTTATTCGCGTGTCGCAACGCGATTTTGGAGGCTGTCTTTTCTCATTCATGGAATGACTACTCGCACTCACACTCACACTCACACCCACACTCATACTCATACTCGTATTCATCTATGTATTTGCTCACATTTCTCACATTCAGTTTTGTTGATCTGTCGCTGATCTATGGGACAGTTTTGTGTACTAAACACACTAAACACGACGAAGGAGGAACGAGGGCAGTTTCATTCATTGATACCTCAAAATGGCGGTCACAGTTCAAGTGTGACTGTATGTGTGAGTGTGTGTATGTGTGTGTGTGTGTGTTGATTATAGCAAGGCTGCGACTCAGACTGACGCTGATCTTTGCGGAACACATAAATTGTCTGTTTTGTTTAAGCTATACCCACTAAAAACATTTGATCATGGGGTAGCATAGACTGCTTAAAACAAGAAAACTATTTATTTCCTTAAAAGAATGCTATAAAACATAAAATAAAGTGGACAAATCCCAAGGCTTTGAGAACGATTTCTAACAATGTTTTTCAAGTTTTTCAATTTTATTTTTTTTTTGTTATTTCTTAAAATTTTTTTTTTTATTTTTATAATTAAAAAATCAAGACTTTTTTAAAAGTTTAAATATTAAAGTTGTCATTTAAGTAAATATTATTAAAACAGCTCTAAATTCTGAAAATTTCAGCAGGATTGTTCAATAAATAGAAAAGTAATGACTGTTTATGCGATCTTGAGTATTGAGGTGTGGATAACGGAAGTTCAAGAGCTGTTTAAAGTGTGTGTGTACAAAGCAAAAAGTAACAATTTAAAATTGAAGTTGAAAATCCGGAATTACCAAACTTATATCCCGCATATTTAAAATTTAATAAATTTCAATATTTTTTGACAGCTTTAGTTACAATTATAGGGTATCTGCTAGTCAAATAACGCTTAATTTGGACATATCTCTTACTTTAATTGCAAATTAAGTACATTGTGTGTGGGGGGTGGGGGTGGAGCACAAGTGCAAAGTGATCGTTTGATCTAAAATGAATGTGTGTTAATAACAACACTTAATCACTTGTTGCCACATCAAGTGGCGCAGTCGCAACCTCGTCAAAAAAACCATCAGCATCTTTTTTTTCGTAGTGTCTTATCAGCGCCAAGTGATTGCTATTTAGGCTGTTGTTACACAGTGGCGTGTGAGGAAGGGGGTTCAAGAAGGAAGGGGGCGGGGGGAGGGTTCGGTATTGATAAGATAAGAAAAACTGGCACGTCGAGTAACTAGACGGATGGAAGACGGGCAACAAAAATGTTGCCTAACTTCTAATTGGCATTTTATGTACAAGCCAAAGGAACAGAGAGAGAGAGAGGAAGAAGGAGACAGAGACACGGTAGACATGGAAAACATGAAGCAAGTTTCTACGACTGATAAGAAATAAAACTGAAAAAAACTTAATTTCGGACATGAAAATTTACTTTTAAGTAAAAAGCGACTGAAGCTACCCTGTAATTTATTTATATTTACTTAATATAAAAAGCCTATAAACCTATAAAAACCTTTGAGAACTGAAAGATGCCTGCCATATGCTCCATTTTTAGCCTTACAGGGTATACAATTTTAGATACTTTTAATTTTAGAGAACTTCCTATGCACAAAAACGATTTTTCGTATTTTTTAACATTTTCATATTTACAGGGTATAGAAAACTATGTTGACTAATGTTTACATTTTGTAAAAAATAATATTTATAGTTTTCATAGATTAAACAAACTTTAAATATATGAAAATGCCATTTAAAAGAACTTTACAGCTTCTTTTTATAGGCGTTATCAAAAATGTTTTTTATTTTTACTAATTTTTATGTTTACAGGGTATTCGTATATCTTGTAGAATAGTAAACACACTTTTATGAGCTCGAAATTTTCAACTTTATGTTGTTATATGCCTATAAAATGTATATGCACAGTATTATGTACAGGTACAAAACTCATATATTTTTTGCTTACAGTGCAAAGAACTTTAAACGATCTCTTCAGCTGAGAAATTTCTCTTAATTATGTAGACGACTTGTGCTGGCTAGCGGAGACTTTGTCTTGTTGGCAATGCGCCCTCGCAGTCGCCATGAACTTGCGCCGGTCGAAATTGTTGTTGTTGCTGTTTATGCTTTTCTTCTTCTTCTGGCTGTAGTTCTTCTTGATGTTGTCTCTGGTCAAACCTGTTGCATGCAGATTCACAACAGCTTCAGCAAACCAACTACAACTACAAAACTACAACAAGACAAGAAGTAGGAAAAAAGTCTGGAATGTAGCTTGGCGTGCAAGCGAGACAGACATACAATGTGTATACAGACAAGCTGAGCTCTTAAAGAGACGCGTCGCGTCGACGTCTTCGCTACGCATGCGCCGCAGTCGCTGCTTGTGTCTCGCTTGCGCGCATGCACAAAACTTAACACAAAGCAAAGTCGACGATTGGAGCTGCTTGCGTTACGCTTAAATGAGCGCGTAAGACCAGCAGTGAGTGTGTGCTCTCTCGCTCTCGCTCTCACACTCTTGTACTTGCTCTCTCTCAAAGCTTAAGCTGCGGCTGCGACTATAAAAAGCGCGTGGTCTCTGGATGGAGAGAGAGAGAGAGCAGCTTTACATGAAATTTCAAGCCATTTATTGCTTGTTGTTTGCATGTGTGTTTTTTTTCGTGATTTTATTAATTAATGTTGTTCGTTGCAGTTTTAAAGTAAACAAAAAAAGTATTATAGGATGTCAAATTTACATTGTGTAGCAAAGAATGTTTCATTTTTAATAGAAAAATTACATGCGTTTACACAATGAATATGCATATTTCAATTTTATGCTAAATGTCTTTTGCATGCCACAACTCTCTCGCACTCGCTCTCGCTGGCGCTCTCTCGCTCTCTTTGGAACTCTACAAGTGGTTGGCTTACACTGATAAAAAGAAATGTTCTTTTCCAAGCATTTTTAAGACAAAAATTCTTAAATTTGTAAGAAAAATATAATTTTTAAGACAAAAAAAATGTTGTGAAAATAGATTCATAAAATGATAGGTAAAAATTTGATTTTAATATTCTGTTTTTTTTATATAAAATTTAAAAGCTTACAGATTGGTTCTTAAAATTTTTATATTTCAATGAAATTTAATTTTATCATTTTTATATTAAATAAAATTTAATTTAAAATTTAACACAAATTTAAGCAATACTCTTGATTTTAAACCCGGTTTTTATCAGTGTATGTTTATGCGTGAACTGTGTGTGCCCCGGGAAAGGGAAAGGTGGGAGTTGGGAGGGGAAAATGCAACTTACCGTCGCTGTCACGCTGCCAAGCCCATCAATAAAAAGGCGCCTAGATTCGACTCCTTCCGACATCTTCCGTCCGTTCTCCAGTCTCTTCCAACATCCAATTCTCCATTCTTCATTCCTCCATGTCTCATCCATCTTCATCCAACGTCGTCACTTAGGCCTCGAAGGGTTGCTTATGTGCGCTCTGTCCATCGCCGCCCATTTCACGGGATAGATCCGATATCACCTCCTTATAGATCAATGGATCGATATTCTTGCCCAGCTGATAGAGCAGGAACCAATCGCCAATGTTGCATTTGTTGGCCACCGTTTCGACCTCATCGCTTTCGGCCAAACGGGAACGGGCGCGCAGCAACAAGTGACGCAATTTGGGGCCAATAACGACGGCAATGCGATAGACCAACGAAATTCCAGACAATATGCTCAAGATGATGAACCAGAACCAAAGAAACACATAGATCTTCTCGTTCACAATATTGAGCGGGAGCACGCAGAGACCGTCGAAGGTCTGAACCGTTCCGGATGGACCATATTTGTGGAACGTACATTTGGTGACTTTGGGAAAGACTTTCGCCATGGGATCGATACGATCATCAGGCTCCATTTCGGTAAACTTCAGGACATCACTGCCATACGTACTGAACTCGCCATCCAAAAAGAAGTCCACAAAGTAAATCTGTCCAATAACATTGACAAAATTTAGCGCCTCGCACACAAAGAATCGAAATGCATAGAAATTGTGACGATTCAGATTGCCCATAAAATAATCGACGAGAATCTTTTTGCGATCATTTTTGCACTCGTCGTTCACAATGGGACTGTTGAGATCCATGACGAGCATTTTGAGGCGTCCGCCTTCCCACGATTTCCACAAATAGCGCGGCACATAGAACAATATGGCCTGGAAGAAGAGGACAAAGCAGACCCACTGATAGTATTTGTGGTATTTGACCTTATCCTCGCCATCCACATGGGATCCCACGCCGGGTTGCACTACATCTCGTCCCGTGACACCTGTGAGACGCTCCGGAACCGTAAATGTTGAATAAATCCAGCAATAGGTGTCCATGACACCCAACGGTATTTCATCGACAATACAATCGATCGGATCACCGATATATTGACGGGATGTCACCAATAGCGAGAAGGCGATCAAGATTATAACGGTCGCCTTGTAATGCATGCGAAAGACATTGTTATCGATGCACACTTGATCGATTTTCAGTAGCCCCTTAACGGAGCCAAATACATCAAACATTTTGGCACTTTTTCGTTTATCTCTTCTTTATTTATGTTTTGAACGGTAATTTAATAAGTCTCTTCTTGTATTATTTTAATGTTTCGCCAAGTGTTTTATTGTTTTTTTCGGTGTATTTTAATTTTTTAAGTTCACACGTCACTTGTCCAACATAACGCTTGAGTTTGTGCCTCGATAATGCAGAGCAGCATCAGCAGCTGGCGCATATGCAACACAACACAAAATGCAGAGAAGGTAACTCTGGCTTTCGGCTCTGGCTCTGCCGCCGCAGCTCTTCGTTCTGTACTGATCCGAGCCGTAGCTGAACAAATCCCCTGGCTCTGTTGTTTTCGTATTTGAGTCTTTATGCTCTCTCAGCATACGAAACGTTTGTGAATCGAAACACACACTCTCAGTCTTTGCCACTCAACACATAAGATGACAAAAAAAAAAACAAAAAAAAACAACAACACGGACGAAAGAAAGAAGAACAACAACAACTGACTTGTTTAGTATGCGTGTTGTTGTTGTTGTTCAACGAAGAAAGAACAAAAACAACACTGACTGTTGTTGTTGTATTGTATGTTCTGTATCTTTTTTCGAAACGCCCGTCACAGCAGCGCACTCTTCGAATAGAAAATTCAAACTGAGCCCAAAGTTTGGAGTAAACGGGCAGCAAGAGAGAGAGCGAGCACACACCACACGAAAAATTTGTGCGGACCTTCGGTGTTCAAGAGAGCCATAGAGAGCGCTTTGAGTCGTTTCGTTTCGTTTGTGTTCAGCTTAGGCGGCGTAGGCAGCGAGAGAGAGAGCGTGAGAGCGCAAAGTGTGTTGAGTGTTGAGTTGTTTGTGTGGCTCAGGTAAACTTGATTTTTGGGGTGGATCTTGTTGAGTGGGAAACACAACACACACACACACACCCATGCACGCAGCGCAGCAGTTACACATACAACTAAAGCGCTTTGTCTTTGTGTCTGCAGTCAGACCTGTTTTTTCTCCTTATTACTATTCTTGTTGTTGCTTATGCTGCGAGAGCGCAAACTGTTGCCCATAAACATGATTTAGTGTACGCAGCAGCCGCCGTTGTCGAGTCCAATCCTCAAAGCGGGCCTCTTGAGTTGGCAACACACACACACACACATACTAAGTAGTGGCAAGAGCGGGGGTCAAGTGGAATTTGGCTGGGGGTGGGGGAAATGGCGGAGTGGCAGCAACAGTGACTCAGTGATGCCACATTAAAAGTGTCGCCATTTTATCTTTTGGGCCAACTTGCTGTATTTGGACTTGGCTAAGACAAACACGCACACACACACACACAGAGACGTTTGGGTGCATTTAAGTGTGGCTTGGCCGTTGCATTTTTTGGTTGCATGTGCCTGTCTGGCAACGCTGCGAAGTCGTTAACTGACTTAAAGATCAGCTATGCGACAGTCTGGCAACGCGGTGTAAAGTTTATTATGTACATATGTTTTTGAGGTTAATAATTTTAAATTTTATTAACAAAATTTATAGCAGTCTGGCAACGTTCTGTGTTTTCATTCGTGTAAAATTTCTTGGGAATAAAAAAAAAAATTAACTTCATGCATTTTTTATTTTAATTTTATAATTTAGTTTTAGCTCCATTTTAATACAGTGGAAAATCCAAAAGCTTAAGTTAAATACTTTAAAAATCGGCAAGCTCTTAATTATGCAATTTTAAATAAATTAAGGTATGCAGGAAACAATTCAAGAAATAAAACTTTTTTCTTTAATTTCTGTTCTCTAATCAGGTGTGCATGCTCAACAGTCTGGCAACGCTGCACAAATGGACTGCACCTAAGCTGGCACCCAGTATCAGAAGAAGGAGAAGAAGAAGACGAGGCGCAAGCAACTCGTACATGCAATGCCATTGCATACCTCACACATGTATCCTTATCTGTAAATGTATCTGCATCTTTACATTTGTGTTTGTTTTGCTTGTTGTTCTTGTTGTTGCATATTTATGTAACTCTCGAGCAAACAAACGAGATAGAGATAGAGATGAAGACGCAGACGAAGACGAAGATGAATACGAAGAGTTCTCGGAACTCGTCAATTGACTGTGGAATGAAGTTGGATCCCTGCACAATGCACAAAACAGAAACAAGTTACTGACAGATACACACACACACACACACACTTACACACACATACATACACATGTATCTGTTAGCTACATGCAGTCTTCAGCTACAAAGATACAGATATTTTGAAATTTGTACGGTTTTATCGCACTGCTTTCACTACATTTCAAATGTTTGCCTTCCAAAATATGTTTTATTTACCTGACGCGTCTTTGATAATTTCCAGCAATTACAAAAATGACACAAGACTACACACATATATACATATATATTTTAGTTTCTTTCAACTACCTGCTGCCGTCTCAACTACCTGAATCTTGTATCTTTTGCCTACAACAAGGCGATAGAGATACATTTAAAAATGCTCAGTCAATGGTTATTCCCTTTTGGAACTTATAGAACTTGCTCTACAATACAAATGCCACTACACACACACACACACACACCTTTATATGTCATATAGGGACTACCTGTTATACTCGCTCTTCTTATTCTTCTTTGTGGTTTAGCTGCAACTCGTGGTTAATCTTAGCATTGTCCCATAAATAACGCTCTGTATATTGCTGAGCACTATCTTAATTATAAATTTAATACTATTTATACTATGTATATAATATACATATGTATGTGTGTCGTTATAAGCTACTAACACTCGTCTTATCGCTGTCGTAACATCGCACAATCGTTAGAAGTGTCCCCAATACATAGACCTCTCTCTCAAGTGCCACATTTCAAGGCACATTTTAATTGTATTTTTTTTTTTTTTTTTCATTTATTCAGCTTCATTTTGTTTCGTAAGATTTTGGATTTTCATAGTACCCATTTCGAAAGAAAATACCTTAGAGTCGCCAAACTTTTGCCTTATTCCCAGTGGACAAATTCTGTACATATTTTTAGCACTTCGAGAGATTAAACCCACAGAAAGTATGCCAATTTCAAGCCAATCTAATCAAATTTGGCTGCATTATAAGGAACAAAGTGTACAACGAATTCAAATATGAAAGCTGTAGAGTTTTATAACTCTTTGTTTTATATAGAAATTCAAGTTCATATTGCAGTGATTCATAGTCATAAATACAAAACAAACGCATAAGTTTTGACTTTTAAGTTGCTAGGTCAAAAAGCAAAGCATATTCAAAGTTTAATAACTTGTCCAAAATTATTTCATTTTGATCATTCTGCATTCAAATTGTAATAATTTTCTCAAAATATGTTTTTTCTTTTCTTAAATCTGTAATCAACTTTTTATGTCATAAGTAATTTAAAGCAATTTTTTTTTTGTTTAAAATCATGACAAAACGTACAAAAAATTTGACCTGTAAAGTTGCTAGGTCTAAAATCAAATCAACTTCAAAATTTCTTAGCTTTGCCGAAAATGATCAGATTTTCAAAGCGGAATTCATTTGACATTCAAATATTTTGCCTCAAGGTATCCCTTTTCAGTTGGCCTTAAAGTTATAAATCTAAAGCCTTAGCATTTAATCAAATCCTTATGTCATAGGTAACTGATTTTTAATAAAAATCAATTTAATTACCACGATTGATAGTCAAAAAAAATATGTCGAGTTTTCGTTTTACATTCCTATCTACGATCTGAATTCAAAAGTAACAAGTGTAATCATTATAAGTTATATTAAAAAAATTATATGGTAATGATAATATTTCAATTATTTACCTTTTTCTTTGATGTGTAATTTAATAATACTTAGACCACAATCCTTATTTTTGATGAAATGAAATTTAAACTCAAAAACAATGGCCGTGTTCACCAGATCAAATCGACAACAGAAAATCGATGAAATTTGCATGATTATTCTGGTGAAATGCAGTGATTAGCAATCATGATTTCAAATTTTGTGATGTATGATGACTGAAAATTCATCACCAAAATAGTACGCTGAAATTCTGTGATTGTGATGCTTTGTTATCGAACAAACAAAATACATGATTACTGATTGATTAGTTCTGGTGAACGCGGCCATTGATCATATATGATTTTTATTTTATTCGCTTAAAATAAAAATCAGCTGCAGTTTACAGCTTCTGTGTTAGACTTCTCACCAATATTATTGGATATCCTTAAAAATGAGAAACAAAGCTACTCCCCGTGCTATTTTGGGTTACGTTTAAATTGCTTTTGAGTTTTATTTTGAGCGAGAAAAGTAAAAATCATGAATAACCAAATTTTTTTTGTATTACTATTTTGATCAAAAAATTACTTGTAAAGTTTTATTAAATTACTATTTTCTTTTTTTAGACTTTTTTTCGATTTTTTAAAAGAAATGTATTGATGCAAAAAATTCTCTAAACAATTCTCAGAGTGACTGAAAATTTTTTTTCAAAAATCTCTTTGTTAGTATTTTTTATGTATTTTTTAAAATTGCTAAAAATAACTATTTTAACCCATTTTTCCTCATTTTCATGCAAAAAGTGGCTCTTTAGCAATTAATATAGACTGAACTTTTATTGAGTATCTGATGGGCATTAAACTTTCTCAATCATTTAAAAGCTCTGAACATATGAGTACATCAAAATTTTAAGCCTAATTATGATCTCAAGACATAAAATAAAATTAAAAAATCTTTCTGTCCCAATTTAGCTACTACCACATCAACTTACCGAGCTGTTATCGATATGTTATCGCCACAAATTGCCTAAATTAAATATAAATTGATAGATTTCATTTAATGGGCATATTTCAATTCGCACGCTCATAAATCCATTAGATACATTGCCGAATTTACGAGACTGTTGACCGTTTGTCTATAAATAGGCAGACAGATTCACACACACACACACACACACACTCACACACCATAATTGATCATATCGTTTATCAGATCGCAGCTTGTAGTAGTCGTAATTTTGATTTCTTTTTTGGTTTTTGGCATAAATCAAATCAAATCAAATTAAATCAAATCAACGCCTCGACGACTCAATCGACCGAGCCGAACAGTTCCAATTTCGCATAAGCTCACAAATTTTCGTTTAAACAAATCTGGACAAAAAGAAGAACAGGAGATAAGATGCCCGAGTAGCCACTGCATAAATATTTAAACAAATTGGCACAAAGATCTCAATCCAGATCTGTCAGCCAGTGTTATTATAAATATTATTCATACGCCAATTTCCACGCCTTCCAAATACACCCTATAAAAAAGCCCGCGTTTTTATATATTTTTTTGAGCTTCAACTGAACTCATTGAACTCGGTAAGTATTTGGCCTAGAGTTATGACATTTGGTATGCAGGTTCTGATATGCTTTAGATCAGCGGTGGGCACGCATGGGCTCCGGGAGCCAGCGGCTGCTCCCTACAGTATTTCTGTCTGATTTCGCGCCCATCGCTGCTTTAGATAGATATATGTTTGACTATTAACAGTTTTTCAGACTCCAGAGAAGCTTTATTATTATTAAAGCTAAGAATTTTATCTAATCTTTTTAATATATATTAAAGGTTAGTAGAATATAGTGTTGAATTAAAATCATGTAATACTGAAGGGCATATTTGCCTCCAAAGGGCGTCTTTTTATTTATGTAAAAAATTTTAATATTTTTATTTTCAGCGATTTTCCAGAAAACTTGAAGAAACTCTTTGCCACCTCAAGGTTTGCAATTCTAAATTAAACATAGAGTTCTTTAAGTTCATCATAAGAAAAACATATAGATTTAATTTTACAATATTTTACAGGGCATTTAGCTAGTCAGATACGCTTCGCTGAAGCCTGTCAACTTTGTGTTTACTTGTCGAGGAGATTTTGAGATCGAGATTGCGTTGTCAGCACATGTTAATTTAAGCATGAATCAATCGACAGACACGGTACGAGAGAGACAGAGAGGGAGAGAGGGAGAGAGAGAGAGGGAAAAAGATTTAAACATTAAGAGAGTAAATGGGGGGAACTCTGTAATAAAATACGATGCTCCATGAATTTTGATTGCTTCGTCATTGCAAATTCACCGAATTTTCATCTGTGTCATGCTAAAATACGTAGGATCTGTTTTGAACTTTGGTTTCTCTTTTATAGCCGTAAGATTGGAATTCAGTTACTTCCTCCATTTATTTCACATAGTAACTACTTGAAAGATAAACAAGGTTTTTTTTTAAATACATATATATTTCTGTTAGCACTTTTGCTTTTTAATTTGGCTTGACGCCACATCAAAGCGGCGACTTTTTTATCATTTGCCTTAGGGTTTATCGAAGACTTCATATCGTTTGAATATAGTCGATCAATTTTGACGACACCATCACATAAAGTCAGAGAAACCATGGAAGAGACCCTTAAAAAACCTTTAATACAAATGCATTTTATTACAAATTTAATAATGTTGAGACACTTTAAAGTTTCCTGATCTTAGTTCTAGATACTTACCTTTCTTTACTGCACAAAATTGTTTTTTAAAATAGAAGAAAGTAAAGTGTGAATAGAGCTGAAAACGATAAAAAAGCAGGGACCGTAATCATTATAAGTTATATAATAAAAACTACATAGTAACGATTATATTATAATTTTTAACAATTTTGTTTAGTGATAATAATTATTTTTGAGTAATTTCATAAAACTTAGACCGTAATCATTATTTTTGATCAATTAAAAATAAAACTCAAAAATAATGATTATTTATGATTTTTATTTTTTTCGCTCAAAATAAAACTCAACAGTAATTTACGGCCTCTGGGTTAAATATTTTGCCAATATTATTTTTTATTCTTATATGCATATACTACATACATACTACATAGTATATGCATAAAAAAAAAGAATTAAATGTTGAGTTTTATTTCGAGCAAAAAAATAAAAGTCATTTGAAATATTAATTTAAAATAAATTAATTATTAAATTTTTTTAAAAAAAGTTTTAGAAAAAAAAAAATTATTTTGGGAGGTAGCTTTAGGTTCCATTTATAAGAATAAAAAAATAAGAAAAAATAAAGATTTTGGTGTGAACCATTTTTTTCTAGGTCCATTAGATTTTTTAACTAAAAAAAAAAAAATAATCATTATTTACGGTCGCAACATTTGTTTATAAACATGTGTTGTTCCAGAAATACTCGTCATAATAAAGGAATTTGATTAAATTGTGTAATTTATTCGAGGACTACCATACAATACCCTCTAGAGTTATATGAAAAGGGTATGCTATAGCTGTGCAAAATATAAGTTAGAGACAGATAAAAGCACTTGCGACTTTTTAGGACTACAAAATTTAAAGATCAGCTAGTTTTCTCTGACTGAGCTTCTTGAACTCAGAAACTATAAGAGCTAAAGACATCAAATTTGGTAAATAGTTAGCTGTAGACCCTTAAAATAAATAGATACAAATAAAAATAAATTTGAAACATGAAATTTTTCTGCAAATTGCCTAAATGTTTGAAAGTGAATGTCAACTCATAATATTAAAATTTAAGACTTGATATTAAGTCAACTTAAGTATCAATTATTTGTGAACAAATTCTGAAAATTTCAGAAAAATCAGTCAATAAACAAAAAAAATAATTTTTAAATGGTAAAGCTGTTTAAAATCTCAAACTTGAGATACTTCATGGGTATGTGCTAGTCGAGCACACTTGTTTTGAAGCAATTCATGTTTAATTTGCTGTTTGGTTCATTGCGCAAATATTTCAACAAATATCGAAAAGACTTTCACTTTTGTTTAACTGAACAGAACTTGTTGCAACTGTTGCAATTTGTGAATACGTTCCATTGTTTGCAGCTAATTGTAATTGTATCTAAAGCTGAGGTGCGACTTTTTTTTTTGATTATTAATATATGTCTTTATTGTTTTTTACTTGATTTGTCAAGTTGTTTCGTCATTTTGTGCGGGCCTTGCATGATTGGTTCGCATTTCGAGTTCGATTTCTTTTGTGGTTGGCAGTATTCAAATTTCGCCTGTAATTCAATGCGATGCAGACAGAGATAGCCATAGGAAGAGAAAGAGAAAGGAAGAGATATCAATCAATGAACTTTGTCACATTGTAATTGACTTTATACCCAGCGATGGCAACACTGAAATCAGAAACCCTTTCGAAAGGTAAAAAAAAAAAAAGAAAAAATAATAATTTTAATTCTTATCTAGCGCATTTCGGGGGCAACCAGTCAACCAACTAAAAGTGTACAAATTACTAACCACAAAAAGAAACAAAAACAGCAGACTCAGAATATGGAAAAAAGAAAAACACATTTAATGCGTAACGGGGTCTCCTATCTGTATCTATAGCCACGGACATGGACAATCTTATCCGAAACAGACTTTAAATTCTAACTTTTTTTATACCCTGGGGGGTGGGGAGGTATATTAGGTTTGTCAAAAGTATATAATGGGCAGAAGGAAGCAACTCAAGGAAGGATCTCAGATCTCAGAGATGGCAGGACCACCAAATTTTGAATGAAGACTGCTTATTTTGTCAGGCAATATTAGTTTAGGGGGCGTAATTCATCAAAAACTAACATCACCTTTAATTTTGGGTTTTCAGTAAAATTTAAAAAATTTTTTTTTATACCAACAAGTGTAGGATCATGCCCAGAAACTAATCACTTTCAACACGATTGGGCCATAAATAGTCAAGATATAAACAATTCTGACCCACGTATTTAAATGACAAAATAAATATGTATATAAATAGAATCAATGGTCAATTAATTCATTTTACATTTACTCTGCCAGAATGCACCTCGAGTATGAATACAGAGTTTGCCAGCATCAGTCCAAGTGCTGCAATAGTCGAGGTGATGGGTGGTCGGCAAGTGAAACACGAGATCGGAGTTCAAGTCTCGGTTCGGTCGGTGCAGATGATATTTAATTATTTAATATTTTTCGTTTATTTGAACTGTTCTGTCTAATGCTAGAGATTCGCATCTGTGCGCGAGTGGTCGTGGGTTCGATTCCTGGCTTGGTCAACGAATTTTTTTCGTTTTCTAAATAATTTTTCATAAATTTTTAAAATTTAAAACTATTGTGTTCAAATGACGCATTTATACCAGGTACAGCAAATATTGATTATTTGTTTATTTTGTAATCAAAAATCATTCTTTGAGACATTGAGAAAAATTCCAATATTCATCATTATGGCTCATTTATGCATTTTCACCATTATTTAAAATTTATTTAGTTTTATTCCTTTATTCCCTAAGATGTAGTCAAAATTTTAAATCTATAAAACTTGAAATAAATCAATATTTAATATTTAATGATTACATTCCCTGATTTATACCATATATGTATGTATGTAGCTGGCACAGAAACGATGGTACAATAATTAAGCATTAGTATGAGAACTGCATGGGCATCAAATCATCGGCGTGCCGAGGCCTAGGCCCAGGGTATGTTACTGTCGAGTGTACTCGACTGTTCCGCTAGTTACTTTTGTTTTTGGCCAAACCATTCATAAGCTCTTTGGTAACACACTCTAGCGCAGTTTGAAGCATACAAAAAATGCCCGGTCCGACTTATATAAGCGACTCACACAAAGCTATAGATACAGTCCGTCACAGATAAAGATACAGATTAAATTATGCATAGCGAAAGGGGAAGAAGAAGCTACCAAGTGATAAGTGATAAACAGTCAGCGACAAAAATACATTCACAGGTGCAGTTAGACAGACTGACAGACAGACAGATAGTTAAAGATACAAACGTATCTATCTGCAAACGAAAAACAATGATTCAGTTGTGGTATATATAGAAAAATGAAAAATTCGTGACTAGATATAGGTTTAAGTAGAAATAAAAAATATCAGATATAAGAGATAAAGATATAGTTGGATTAATGCATGGAGAAATTATAGATGGTAGTGAAACATTTGAGATACAGATACAAATTGGAGCAGTCAGAGATACAAAAAAGCGAAGAGATACTTTATGGTTCATAAAAGAACTTGACAATGCCATCTATCTAGATATGCAGGAGGAAATAGATGCCAAAGGAATTTTGATAAGATACAGATCTGAAAATATGAAATATGAATACAAAGATAAAGAGAGTGATGAAATTATTACAAGTTACAGATAATAATTTAAAATAGTCAGCGATAAAGTTTGACAAAAAGATATTAGTTTAGATATGAGAAAAAATGATTAAATGTTATATAAGAAATTATTGTTATCAGCTAAGAATTGTGGGCTATGTGAGATACTAAAGAGAAAAGTGAATCATTTGAGATGAAGAAAACAAATCTAATTTATTAAACAGTCAAAGAAACAGTTTAAGAGAAAAATAAAAGGAAAAATGATGCAATATAAAGCGAAAGAAGTTGTGATGTCTTGATATAGATAACATTGAGATACAGATAGTGAAACAGATACAAATCAAGTAGAGTGAAAGAGATATTACTGATAGAAAAAATGCAGTTAATTGATGTTTTATATTCTTATTCTTTCTTATTCTTATTCTTTCTTTATTGGCTTTAAGGCTCAGAAAAGCAACTAAAGGTCAAATAAAAGATACAACTAAGTCCTTCCATAACATTCTGCATTTTCAACCACCTTTCGAGAAATTCCTCATGATGCTTATACTAATAATACTTTTATTCTACCAGTTTTAATTTAATTTAAATATAATTTTTAATTAAAAGAATTTTAAAAATCAGTTTGTTCACGGTTAATATAAAAATTAATAAAATATTAAAAAAAAAAGGGAAAAGTTATAAATTCCGAGTAACAGATGCCTAAGAATTTCGACTTGATATAACGCATACAAATAGTTTTTAAAGTAAAGATACAAATGAGTAGACGCCTAGATGGCGATAAGAAATGAAAGATACAAAGCCATGGGAGAGAGATAAGTCCTGGCCATAATGTAGTGTATTTAATGGCTTATCATCGTGTCAATCATCTGGCAACACACAATCAAATATTGACTTATCACGATTACTTGAAGACCGAACAGTACGAGCACGAAGAATGGATTGACGTCTTATTCATGAGTTGTAAATGTCGCATAATACGAGTACTCAACAGAGTATTCATGATAAGATTCCACCGAAGACACATAACTCACTCACTAACTGAGAATTCGGTTAAATTGTGTTTTATTTTTGATACTGCTAATGAGTTCCGCTAACTGAAAGATAGCATGGCTAATACAGGTGCCTAGTGCGGTTACCAAAAATAAAATGAATCAGTCATGACGCAAAATAGTTATTGAGGATTCATACTAACCAAGTAATCACAAGTCACAAGTCACGTTCGCATTTGGAGTCAAGTTCTAAGCTTAACACTAATCTCTGTCAATATATTCAAGGCACTTGCCAGTCAATTCAATTTCATTTTCGATTTCGAGTCGATTGAACTGATAAAAAAAATTATAACGAGGTCAGAGAATTCTTCTTCTTGATTTTTTAACTCGAGTGTTTTGTCCCACAAATAAATTACTGTAGCTCACTTTGTAATGAGCAATGTCTGAGATGTCTGGAGATGAGTTTATGGTCGCCAGCTTGGAACTTGAACCAGTTTTGAAAGAGAAAAGTTTTAAAGAACGAACATTTTTTTTATCTTTTCCAACAAATATATTTATAATTCCTACTCAGCTCTAACGATCTGCATAGATGAATTGAAAATGGTCAAAAAGGGTATATTAGATTTGTGTGATGTATGTAACAGGGAGAAGGAAGCATCTCCGACCCCATAAAGTACATATATTCTGAATCAGCATCAACAGCCGAGACGAGCCATGTCCGTCTGTCTGTCCGTCTGTCCGTCCGTCTGTTTAATCAGCCGATCTCAGAAACTATAATAGCTAGAGACTTCAAATTTGGTATGTAGGTTGCTGGATACCGGACGCAGATCAAGTTTGTTTTTAAATTTGGATCGGACCACTATATCCTATAGCTGCCATAGGAACGATCAATCGAAAATCAAGTCTCAGTATGAACAACATTTTTGTTGTTTGAGATATGTGAATCAAACTGACAGAATATGCTTATGAGATGGTCCCAACCAATATTCTATTTTATGGAGACTGGCACAGGGTATCCTCCAGTCGAGCAAACCCGACTGCAGCCGCGCCCACTTGTTTTTTTCAATTTTACTGAGAATAGTAAAAAAGTTGTCTCTAAGAGTATTTTGTCAAGAAAATGGTTTTAAAGTGATAAAAGTTTTTAAAAACATTTAAAGTTAGCTAAAGTGCTTCACATAAATAGCAGAACCAACATTTGATTATCTCCCATTCACTACTCTTAAACTTACTGATTTTCAAGTAAGAATTTCCGCATCTTAATGTAAAGTACTTTAATGTATTCAAAGTTTAAGAATGAACCCTACAACTTTATTTAGTTTACTAGACTCTCGAGAGATTAAAATCATAAAATAAGACTAGTAATTATTAGGTGAAAGATGTAAACTTGGTATTCGAAATTCTAAGCTTAAATGTAAACAAATTTTCATTTTTGAGCTTAAAATAATTTACCATTTCTAGCTTTGAGAAGTTGAGAAATTATAAAAAAGCTAGAAGCCAATAGTTCTTTGATGAAACGGGCATAGGTTGCTGTGTATAATAAAACTTTTATCTTTAACCCCAGTTGAGTAACTGTAAAGAATATAGACTGTTCAACTAAAGTCTCGAAACAACTCTGAACGAGCTATTTTTCAACACTGATCTGGGCCAAGAACTGTAACATGTAACTGTAACTGTAACTGAAAAAAGTCAGAGACGTCTTACATTAAGAGCTGTACACTGCTAAAAAAAATAAGGACGGCAACTAAAATCGTAAGTCCTAAATAAAATTCTTCAATTATTATATAATATTCTTTTAACATTATCGGATTTTTACGCAGTTTCAGACTTAGTTAGTTGTAAAACAAAAATCTTAATTTTTAAACTGATTTTTGGACAGTGTAGGGCCCTACCTCTACCCTCTCCAACTCTTGTTACTTTGCTCTCCAATGGATTTAATAAAACTCAAACAATCAGGACAAATACCCGTGAAATTCTCTAACGAAAAGTGAGCGCAATTTGTAGAGTTTTGTTGACTGGCACTACCAATAGGGTGCTCTTGGCAGTACCTCACTGTCTCTCAGAGCAATGTACTAATAAACTCAATTAAAGTGCTTAACTCTTTTTCATTAGCTCTTGAATTCAGTTCAGAATTATCTTATCTTTGACGCATTTTGGCTCTCACGAGTGTTATGCTTCATTTAATTGGGGGGGACAGAGATCGGCATAGGGGGAAAAGGGGGTCTATGGTATTACCTGATAAAGCTTTTCACTCGCTCAGTTTGGCTGGCCAACTGCCTTGTTGTCTATAGCCTTACAGTGCGCGGACAACAGCAACGATACGAGGAGCTCCACGCACATAGATCCAAAAAACAGAAAAAATAATAATAATTGAATAGAATATAAAGCCCCCCAGTTAAAAAGGTCTGATATCAGACCTTAACACAAGCTCGTAACCATGCTGAGCACATTCAGTTCGGTTAAACAGTATCTAAAGTTCGATTTAGCGCGTGTGATTATCGATAATATTGTGTTTAAGCTACACTACCGTTTCACCTTTGTGCTGCTGCTGGTGGCAACCCTGTTGATAACCTCGCGCCAATACATTGGCGAGCACATACAGTGTATATCCGATAATGTGGTCGCTCCAGTGATAAACACCTTCTGCTTCTTTACGCCCACGTTCACGGTGGTAAGTTGTCTGTATATTTATATTGAGTACAGTCCCGAAGAACCTACGTCAATTATTATCTTGGATGTGTATGTTTGAGTGACTTGCTACTCTATGGAACACCCTGTACAGCTCACTTTCATTTAAACTCTTTGGGATCTTTTAACATCATTTCATGTGTTCTTCTATTTTATCTTCCTTCCCTATGGAACACCCTGTATTGCGGTCTTTTAAATGAGTTTCTACGTAAATGCTTCCTCTTTAATAAGTTGTTTTTGATAGGGATACTCTATAAACACCACGTAAAACCTTCTTCTTAAGTTTAAAATTCGAAAGAAAATCTCTTCAGTTAATTTAGTCCTATCATAATCTTTTCCCTTCTTCATATGAATTGTTTTTATATCATGTCACCCTACCCAACACACGGTATATGAGGCCCAATATGACATTTCAACAAATATCTCTTCCATTTCACTCCAGTTTCACCTAAAATCCTTCAGGAACTTTCAGCTTCTCTTCTGTCCACACATCATTTTCATTATTCTTCTTATTGTGAGTTGTTTCAGCGTATTAATACTCCACTGAGCACCCTGTGTAGCTGCTTTTTAATTAAGTTTCTTCTTACATTTTTAATGAAATCTTAATAAAATGCTTACTGTTTTGACTTAGTCACAATTTCTTTCTCTCAGCTTCACAGAACACCCTGTATAGTTATTTTCATTTTCATTCTTCATATTTTTCATTCTTCTTATTGTAAGATGTGAAAGCGTATTGATACCGTACTGAGCACCCTGTATAGTTGCTATTTAAAAAAAATTTCTTCTAAAATTTTGTTATGAATTCTTTATAAAAATCTTTACTGCCTTGTCCAAGTAATTTGTGGGCATTGCTACACTACAGAGCACCCTGTATAGTTGCTTTCCTCTTGCTAAACCACAATAATTTAAAGTTTTCTCTCTTCTTTAGGTGCGTCATATGAACAACACGGCGCTTGATTCGGGCAGCATCTTCCAACCCGGCATCGGGCCGTACAATAGCAAAGAGGATACGATCAAGCGCCACGCCTACTATCAATGGGTGCCCTTTGTCCTGTTTGCCCAAGCTTTGTGCTTTTACATGCCACACATGCTATGGAAGAAATGGGAAGGAGGTCGCATCAAAGCTTTGGTCTACGGACTGCGAATGGTTGGATTGACCAAGTATCTGAAACACGATAGCATGCGAATTGGCAAATTGAATATACCCTCGATGGCGGAGGCGGAGGAGCGTATCATAAATATTCGCCGTACGATGATTGATCGAATGCGATTGAATCAATCATGGGGAGCTCATTTGGTCTTTGCCGAGTGCCTCAACTTAATAAATTTGTGCCTTCAGATCTATTGGACAAATCGATTTCTGGGCCGAGAGTTTCTCACTTTGGGCATCAAAGTGTTGAGAGAACGTTGGGTCGACAAAATGGATGCCCTCGATATGGTTTTTCCCAAGGTCACCAAGTGCACATTCTATAAATACGGTGCAGCTGGTTCCTTGCAAGAACACGACACACTCTGTGTCATGGCCCTCAACATTATGAACGAGAAGATCTATACCATACTCTGGTTCTGGTACGCCTTCCTCCTCTCAGTGACGGTTCTGGGCCTGTTTTGGCGACTCCTTACGCTCTTCTGCTACAAAAAGTGAGTATTAACTGAAGAAGTATTTGAATTTTGTATTGGGTTATTCTGGATTTACATTTAACACTTGGTAAAGAGTTAGAAGATATTATTTATCAGTAATCTAAATACTTTTCGCTCCATTTTATTAGACTCTTTTTACTAAAATAGTAAATAATAATAGTAAGCTGTTTGTGATGTAAATCCAAACATAGAGTTTGAGTTTAATTTCGATATCTGACAAGGGTGCTTCGCCCCCTGCTCGCTTTGCTCGCCTACCCTCGGCTTCTTAAAAATATACCCTTATAAATAACTCTTATCTAACACTCTTTACCTTTCGTCTAACTTAACTTAACTTAACTTTTCATCCTAGTTAGACTTTTCATGATATCTTTTTATCACTTTTCCCAATTTCCCAAACTTAAGCGTGCTTTCTTCCCTTCCACTTTCAGCGTAACTTTCACCAAGTGGTCACTGTACTGGGCCAAGCCCGGAAAAATGGATGAATCGGATCTAAAGTCCGTGATTGCCAAATGCAATTTCTCCAACTGGATGTTCCTGTTCTTCCTGCGCACAAACCTGTCGGAGTTCCTCTTCCAGAAGGTCATCTACCATCTGGCAAGCGAATTTCCCAACGATCCCATACACGATAACGATATCAACGATTACAAAGCACGCGAAAGGGAAGCGGCGGGCGGTAGTTCGGGCAACTATCCAAAGCTCGATAGGTTGGACACGGTGGATGCCCCGTTGTTGCATCATCGTGGGGCAGCTCCCGCCACTGCCCCAAAATCACCGACAGAGGGCGCCACGCTGCCCGTTTAATAAACCTTAATTTTATGTACATTAAATTAAGCTCTAAGTAATTAATTATGGATTTCTTTACATTTTTTTCAACTATATACTTATATATATATTTTTTTTGTAAATGTTTTATAAAATAAATTTATTGTTAAGTTATTGTGCTGGTTCTATTGTTTTTTTTGTCTTTTTGTGTGAAAACTGGTTTGAAAAACAAACAATTTGAATTCCAAAAAGTATTCAAATTATCTACCAACAAAAAAAGGCAGTCAAAATGGCCGCAGGCCAGTTTAGAAATTGAAAGAAACGTTAAAACCGGCTAAGGCGTACCACCTTATCATGTGGGGCTGGTTGAGACGGTGATTGTGATTGTGACTGTGACTGTGACTGCGATTGTGACTGTGTGTGGGTGTGGCTCCAAGTGGGCCAACTTACAAAAAATTGAGACAGCTAACCCCCTTTTTAGTTCAGTTGTTTATCGGGGCCTGACTTTGTCTTGACTTTGGTTTCGACGCTCTTGACTGTGGTTTGACTGCGGTTTAACCCACTTTCAGCTGACACCGACAGCGGGTGTGGTTTTCAATCAAATATCAAAGACTTAATCTAGTTTTAGCGTCAGGTCAGCAAGCAATTGAAGTCATGGCATTTGTAATGGCTTAAGGTGTTCTACAGATCTCTAGCTTTTTTTTGATTTATGAGATACTTTTTCTAATACTAAGTAATCTTCAAGTTAAGACACTTTTTTTCAGCATCCAGTTCCTTTATTAAATTTGCGAACTCAATTTCAATCCATTTAGTTTATAATGATATAACCCTTAAATAAAGATCGTAAAAAGATTCATCAAAATAGATTCAAGATTTGAAGATTTTAATGCAACAAGTAAAGTAAATCAATAGATAACATTTCAATACTTTGCTTAAGTTTTCAACCATACCTGTTAAATTTCGATTAGAATTACTAATCAATGAGATTATTTTTGGAAATAAACGTAGTGACTATATAATTTACTGTTGAAAAATTTGTGATTATTTAATGATTACGATTACAAAAAATCAGATATAATCTAATATTATAACAATTATTCAAAAATAATCAGAAATAATAAAAAATAGTCTTTTTGAGTATTCGGATTATTTTTGACTTTTATCTGATTATTTCTGATTATTTTCAATTCATAATCAAAAAATAATCAGAAATAATCAGAAGAAAATCAAAAATAATCCGAATACTCAAAAAAGATTATTTTTGATTATTCCTGACTTTTTTTTTTAATAATTGTAATAATTTTAGATAAATTTTGATTTTTTGTAATCGTAATCATTAAATAATTGGACAAAACCGAAAATAATCGTAATTTAATCATTAGATCGACTTTTAAACAAAAATAATCTAATTACTAATGTTAATGATTACTAATCATTATTTACCAGGTATGGTTTCAACAAATCTTATCGAAATCAATTTCTTAGATCCTGAGATTTCAAGAAATATCTCATTTAATTAAACAAAGAAATGCTATAATAATATTACAATCCTTAGTCTAAAGTTTCAACAAGTGTCATCCAAAGATCCTAAGATTTCTTCGTTTATATAATGTAAAGACCCAAACTAAATTTCTCTACGCACTTTTAATGTTTTCAACTCTTTAGATCCTGAGATCTTGTGCAATTATGTACTTATTTGGACTGTCTGTCAATTTGTAGCTTTTGCAGCTTGTAACATTTCGACACTTGAAACATGTTGGCAAAAAATAGCTCAAAAATCATCCATAAAATTCATTTGGTTGCCATATTCGTAGACATGTAGTTGCCAGTTAGTTATGACACCTGCTCAGCGGGCCTTGTTCGAGCACGTCTCTGGCTTTTATCTTTCGATGCCCTGTACTTAAAAGTAGCTTAAGAATATGTTAGTTGGCTTGTTTGGCAGAAGTAAATATTTTAAAATAGTCAGAAAATAATATAGTTATTTAGTTTCCATTTTATGTATCGTTTATTTTCAAATTGGTCTTCCATTTTCTGCTCTCCCCCAAAAATTGTATACCATAATTTAATTGAACAATTTTGTAGATATTTCATGGATCTTTAATATTTTTATAACTTAACATACTCTTAATTTATACCGAATTTTTGATTTATTAGTTTGTATCTTAGATTTGTACAACTGTAAACATTTTGACACTCCCACAGGGTATTTCATAGTCGAGTTTCTTCAACTTTATTGACACTTGTTCGCGTATTAAGTATATATTTTATTGACTGACAGAATTTAGACTGATTCAAAGCAAAATCAATAAAAAAAATCTATTCGTTTGGAATTCTTTTTTCGGTATTTGCCAATTATGATTTTAGCCAACTTGCGTCTATTTTGCGGTCAATGCCGACGAGTTTACTTCACTTTGCGTTGTTGTCCAATCAACACACAAACTTACACAACCCGATCCCCAATCCCGCCCTGGCACGCCCCCTTCCAGCGTAGTCACGCCTTTTAGCTCCTTCTTGAGGCTGACACTCGACATGTGTTTGCTGTCATTTTAAGTGGTTGAGTTGCTAATATAAATAAAATAAAAAAAAAAAAATTATAAAAATGATGGGGAGTATTGTTTATCAAATACCCTGTATTGCTTACTCTTTAATGTATGTACATGTATAGGAATTAATTTAAGCATAAGAACGTTTCAAATAACATTTATAGAAAGAGTCAAACAGGCATAAATATGATTAGAGCTCTCGAATGTTTTCTCTAATGCATTAGGAATTTCATTGAAAGGTCATCATAAGCTCACTCTTGTAAGGCTTGAAATATGTGCATGTCAGTTGAACTCTCACAAATTACATTTAATTAAAAAAATGGATTGCATTAATGCATTACATATTTCATTAGAGATTCGTATTACAGATTGTAAAGAATTTTATAATCTTTCCAATGCAAAAAATCGCGTAACACAACATTTTGTTTCGACTTTCGAATTTAATTAAAAAAATTGTTTGCATTAATGCATTACATATTTCATTAGAGGTACTTACCATACATTGTAATGGGTATTAAAATCTTTCCATTGCAAAAACTCACGTAACCCAACATTTTGTTTCGAATTTAATTGCATAAATGGTTTTCTTTAATGCATTGCATATTTTATTAGAGGTACTTACCATACATTGTGAAGGGCATTAAAATCTTTCCATTACAAACACTTACGTAATACAACATTTTGTTTTGACTTTCGAAATTAATTTCAAAAATGGTTTACTTTAATGCATTGTATATTTCATTAGAGGTACATAATACATTGTAAAGAGTATTCAAATCTTTCTATTACAAAAACTCACGTAATACAACATTTTGTTTCAACTTTCAATTTTAATTTAAAAAATGGTTTACTTTAATGCATTGCATATTTCATTAGAAATGTATATTGTAAAGGGCATTAAAATCTTTCCATTACAAACACTCACATAGTACAACATTTTGTTGTACACTTTCGAAATGAAATCAATTTAAAATAAAAGTAAAAAAAGCCAAACGTGAAAGAAAACTGATCAGGTTATTGTGGGGTTGTTGAATTGCTGGTTTGTTGAATTGCTGGATTGTCTGAGCCATTGAAATCAACTAAGTAAATTTGTCACATAGGCGAAGTACGTAAGTATCGTGCACGTTTCTTTTATCGTTCGCATATCAAGTGTCTGTTTTTTTTTTGTGTTTAATTCTTTTTTGTATATTATTCCTGAAACTTTATTTATTTGGAGCTCTGACAAAGCAAAAATATAAAACAAAAAACACCAACCGAAAAACGGAGCTTTTGAAATCTACAACAAAAAATAAAAGAAGCACAAAAAAAAAGAGAAACACACAATAAATAATTGTATGGAGCGAGCATTGTTTTTTTTTTTTATTGTTTCGTTTCGTTTCGGTTCTGTTCGGTTGAAGTTCTCGCTCACATGGTGAATGACCGTTAACATTTTCGAGCTGGTCTAAAGATCATGATGAAGAAGAAGAACAAGCTTACTGGTATGACAGGTTCTTCTGGCCCCTATTGAGTTGTCGTCTACTGATTTGTGCTTAGTCCCAAAAAAAAAGAGTCGCTACATCCAAAGATGGAAAGACACCGAAATGCACGAAGAATTGTAACAGCATTGGAAGACTACAGAATGTTATAGACTGGAAGATACCTTGTAATTAATAATGATAATGATAATGGATAATAGATAATGATAGGGGATAATGGATAAGGGATAATGAATAAGGGATAACGGATTATGGATATTGATAAGGGATAATGGATAGGGGATAAGGGATAATGTGTAGGGAATAAGGGATAATGAATAAAGGATTCTGGATAAGGTATAATGGATAATGATTAGGGATTCTGGATGAGGTATAATGGATAATGATATGGGATAATGAATAGGGGATAATAGATAAGGGAAAATGGATGAGGGGTAATGAATGAGGGATAATAAATAAGGGATACCAGATAACGGATAAGGGATAATGGATAGCTGATAATAATAAAGGATAGTGGATAGAGGATAATGGATAAGGGATAATGGGTAGGGAATAAGTGATAATGAAACAAGGATACTGGATAATGGATATGGGATAATTGTTAAGGGGTTGTGAATGAGGGATAATGAATAATGGATAAAAGATAATGGATAGGGGATAAGAGATAATGAATAACGGATATAGGATAATGATAAGGGATAATGAATACGGTATAATGAATAAGGAATAATGAATAAGGGATAATAGATAAGGGATAATGGGTAGGGAATAAGGGATGAGGAATAAGGGATACTGGATAATGGATAAGGGATAATAGATAATAGATAATGAATAATGGATAACGGATAATGGATAACAGATATGGGATATGGGTAACGGATATGGGATAACGGATAGCGGATATGTGATAACGGATAACGGATATCTGATAATGGATAACGAATAATATCTATAATTTTACAGTGTGCCACATGACAATCCTTGCTGCATTCCATGTGACAACAATTCGCATCAATTATCAAAATGTATGCAACAATTAACACTTTGAACTGCGCCAACCAAGCGAAACGAGCTCCAAGCAACGAGGTGGGGATGGGGATGAAAATGTGGTAGGGGTTGGGGTTGGGCACGATAATGATGAGTGGGAATGGGAATGGGAACTTGTGGACCTGCTGCAGACCTGTGTCTGTGTCCGGTCACTTTGTGGCCAGCGTTGTTCTCGCTGAATTCGTTGCCAATAAATTTATGCAATTGGAACACTTGTTGCATGCCTCGTGAGAGTCTTGGCATGCAAATTTATTTCAATTGCATTTAATTTCTACGGATTAGCTAAATGTTTTCGTGGCTGGTGTTGCAATTGGGGGCAAATAGCAGGAGCCACATTTTCGGTTCGGTATCCAACCAATTTGCATATCCAGCGCATTTATTGCGATTTATCAGCAATTTCAATAACTGCACGGCCATTTTCTGGCCACGTGATTGCCGTGGAATGCATCCAAAATAATTTGAAAATAAATTAACTTGAACATTACAAGCTTCCCTCGCTGGACCAAAGCAAAGTTGCTGCTGCTTTTCTAACTTATTTCATACATTGCACTATGGTCCCAAAGCCGTTTTTTTTTACGTAAATTCAAAAAATCGTAATCGTGAATTATGCAAGAAAGACATTTTATTCCAATAGCAAATATTCCAATGAACTAAGAAATTAATTTTTTTTTTTTTTAAGCATCCCTGGAATTTTTTCTACGGACCTGAAAGTTAACTGTTTATTTTGTGCGCACGAGGTTGAGATTCCCACAACATATTCCTCATTTTAATTTTATTTTTAAAATAAATAGAAAAGGGCACATTTACAAAAATAACTATGGAAAACATAGCTCCAGGTTTGTTATACATGTTAGTATATGTGTTTTATTTGTAGAAGTGTTTTGTTTATTGTTTAATGTGCTTTTGTGCAGTGTTGTTTTAGCTGAGCATAACCTCACATAAATTGTCTTTCGTGGAGTAGAAGTAAGTTTATTGTCGTGTATTGTCGTGACTATAAATGCAGTCTTGTGTGTCAATGTTTTTTCTTTATGAACTCCAATAATCTTGTCCCCGAATTTCCCCGATTCCATTTAATCCCAAATTTTACTAGGCAACTTTGAGTTCGAGCATGCTGAATTGCTTGAAGTGTGGCTGCAAAGCCAGTACAAAGCATCTTCAATTTTTTACTTTATTTTAAAGAAGTTTGATGGAGAGCTTTTGGAAACTAACTAACTAACTAACTGAGCAATAAAAATCATAAAAATCATAAAAAACACAAAAAAAACTAAAAAAACACACAAAATAAAATATTAAAAAAAAAAATGCGTTTATAATTTATTTAAATTTTTAAATTAGAATTGTGCTGATTATTTCCATACAAGTAAGTTAAATATTTTAGTTTAAAGATTAAAAAAAATTTTTAAATTAAAAAAGCTATGAAATCCAAAAGTTAGCATATTAAAATATAAGGAAAAGGGCGGTGCCACGCCTTTTTCCCCTGTCAAAAATGCAATTGGTTTTATTTAGTTGAATGCAAAAAACCAGACTAAAAAATATTGTGTAGTTCTCGAGTTATTAATTTATGTAAAAAAAAGGGCTTTGGGACCATAGTGCATTGTGTGTTTTAAAAAAAAGTAATGAAATCTTGGAAATACATAAGGAATGTCCTAAAAATGCATAGTAAAATCTCTAAAATTGTTTCTAAAATTCGATATATACATATATATATGTATATATATATTTTTTTTAGGGGAAGTTCAATAGTAAATATTAGCAGAATATCTAAAATAAATGCCTTCTTTTATCAGTAAAAACCCTCTAGTATCATATTCATTTAAAAAAAAAAAAATTTCAAATATTTTCAATAGGAGATCTCACAGGATAATACCAAAAATAATCCTAAGTCTAACCCATAACTTGGTTAAATTTTTTAATTTTATTTAAATGCTAAATAAATTTATTTTCTAATTTTTTATCCGAAATTTTATGGTAACTTTATAACCCAAGTTAAACCATAAAAAATTTATATAATTTAATATAAATGCTTAAAAATGTATTTTCTAATTTATAATATATAATTTAATTTAAATGCTTTAAAAATTTATTTTCTAATTTTTTATCCGAAATTTTAATTTAACTTTAAAACCCCAAGTTGAACCCTTAAAAATGTATACAATTTAATTTAAATGCTTAAAAAATTTATTTTCTATTTTTTTATACGAATTTTTAAGGTAACTTTAAAAACCCAAGTTGACCATAAAAAATGTATATAATTTTATTTAAATGCTTAATAATTTTCGTATCTTTCATAGACGAATTCATCATGAGTCTTTGTCTCAGTTGGCGTCGAAATTTATCAGATACTATGGCATTTTTTGATGTCTTTGTGCCCGTATTGCGTCTTTGTCTTTGTGTCTTTGTTCCGGATACGGAAAAAGGAAAAAGGAAGTGTTAGTCGACAGGACGAATGAGGAAATTGCAAGCACAGTTTGGCAATAACAATAAAGCGTAGGTCAGTTTCAGTTTATTTCAGTCAGTTATCAGCTCAGAAAGTCACTCAAACGAAACGCGGGTACAGTTCGCAGACAAAGCAAGTTGCGCTCCGAGAGAGACAAAGAGAGAGAGAGAGAGAGAGAGAGAGTTAGAGAGCGTGTCTCTCTCTTCAGGATCGAGCAGTGTGGGGCGAGCAACCCCTGTGTGGAAATGACGTCGCAGCAGCCCTAAAAACAAACGACGCAAATCCGGAACAGAAACACAAAACCAGAAATGAAACGCAAAAAAAAAAAAAAAAACAAAGAAATTACAAAATTCGTTTCCGAATTCCGAAATCGAAGTTCGAACTTCAAATACTAAGTAGAAACCCCTCATAAAACTTTCGAGCAATTTCCAGGAAACACGAAAATGCATTTTTCGGTTCAAAATCATAGACAAGGGTTGAGTTCCGTTACGGGGGTTGTTTACGTGTCTGTCTGTCTCAGTGTGTGTGTGTGCGTCTGTGTGTGTGTCGGTGTGCTTGCAGCATGTGGCACGTTCTAATGTCATTTTTATTGCCCGGAAATTTTTATATATGTATGTGTGTTGTGCTCTGCGAGTTCTTCAGATTTTTCCATACATCTGTTTCAACTGCTATTTCCGTTTATTTTCTGTCTGCGTTTCTATTTTTACGCTCTCTCTCTCCCTCTCTGTCTTTCTCCTGCCAAACTCCAGCTTCTCCTCTCCTCCTCTCTTTTTTTTAGTGTTTTTCTTTGTTTTGTTTATGCTTTCAGTTTACATTGCATTTGCTGTTGCTGTTTCCACTTGGCAATGACCTTGAGCAACTCTGCTGCTGCATCCCCATTCCCCTTTCCCCTCGCACACCCCTTACCCTTGCTCTTTCCTCTCCTCTGATTTCCTGCCACCTCTTCTGTCTCCTATTTCACATCTTGTCATGTCTGGCGTATCAGCAAATGTTATTGACCTCTCGCCTTAGACAATTCTAGAAGAAATCGCGCTGTTTGTGCGCTTGCCAGCCTATGAGATACCCTATAAATCCCTAATATATACTCTCTATATTCTTTTTAGGCTTCCCATATTTCAAAATTGCTTGAAATATACTTACTACTGAAAGAGTACTCATTAGTAAAAATATAATTTCAAAAAAAAAATTATGATAAACTCTAAGATACCCTCTAAAATGGCAAATTTCATACATACAAGCTAATTGAGTAAGAATATCATGTCTTAATTGCAAAACCAAAATTTTAATTAAAACTTAAATTATGTTCACAACTTGCATAAATGCCAGACTATAAGATACCCTACAAGAATGCGTAAGTATCCCACAAAGCAACTCTTTATTATGCATAACAGCTAAAGTATATATTTTCCAATCAAATTGATTAATTTGCCTTAACAAGTTTAACATATTGACATGACAGGCTAATAAATACCCTGTAAAATACGAAAACATGTTTAAATGGCTGCTTACCATAAGCGTTTAAATAACAACCAAATTTTATTGAGTATTTAAAAAAAATGTTGGGCATATCAGGCTATTAAGATATCCTGTGTAAATGCAAAAATGTATTAAAAGTGGAGGCTTAAAACATCCAAACTTCGCAAACTTCACTGAAACCTATTGCTAGTCAATGGCTTGCTAGACTAGAGTATACCCTGTAAAATAATATATATTTAACAGCAGAAAATTTTTATTGTCAAAATATTCTGTGGCATGTGAGCCCCATTCTTAGACGGGTTTACAGGGTATTTATAGAATTGCTTGCATACATAACAGGGACAAACGTAAGTCTCCGTTTATCAGCTAGTTAGTCGCTTCGACTACAAATTATAGCCTCACATTTGTAACGGAATTATCAACACGCTTCGCCAATGACGTCAATATTCATGATTATAGACCGTAAACCCGCTCGAAAGTTAGAATTTAGCACGATTCTCTAAGTTATGCAAAAATACGAAATTCGGCTTGCATAGAATGTTAAACTCATAAATATACGAATTTGGAGAAAGAAAGATTAGAGATGGAAGACTTTTAAATTCAAGTGTCGGGCAATTTTCTAGATCAATGAATTTCATAAGAGTTATATGATTCCAAGACCGATCTTTAAAGGGTCAGTTGATTGATTAGTTAATCTTGTAAAATCTCAAAATTATGGGCTTTAGATCTTTCTAGAGAAACTGTATCAAGTTCTCACAAATTGAGATACTTATTTCAGATTTTTCGTGACTTTCCTACAAACAACATCTTTAATCAAAGTTTTTTCAACTGATTTCCACTGGGTAGACTTTACTTTATAGACCTGATTTGATTTCATTTACCCATCTTAAGTATCTCAATGGTTCGTAAACTTTGGTCTTCGCTTCCAGCATCACCTTTATCAATAACAGTTACTTTTTTTAAGGCCCCCCCTCAACCTCAATCCGTCGGAGTCGGCATATTAAGAGGGCATTGCTCAAATTCAGACAACATTCCATGATGTTTCTGCTGATGAGACAATGTCATAAAAGTCAATTGCAATCAAGAGGAGGATCCATTATTACGACAATACACGTAGTTTAGTCAAGTGCACACTGATAAGAGGCAACAAGCGTCGATTAGAACAAGAAATTCAAACATTATATAGTATGAAACAAGCGAAACAGTCGAGTGCACTCGACAGTAATTTACCCTGGGCCTAGGCCTCAGCACGCCGATGATTTGATGCCCATCCAGTTCTCATACTAATCCTTGATTATTGTCCTATCGTTAGAAATAAATGAGTATGATAAATGATATAAATGAGTGATTTCAAACTATTTGCTCAATATTTTTAAATTTTAAAAATTTATTAAAAGTAAAAATTATTTAGAAAACGAAAAAAATTCGTTGACCAAGCCAGGAATCGAACCCACGACCACTCGCACACAGGTGCGAATCTCCAGCAATAGACAGAACAGTTCAAATAAACGAAAAATATTATATAATTAAATATCATCTGCACCGACCGAACTGAGACTTGAACTCCGATCTCGTGTTTCACTTGCCGACCACCCATCACCTCGACTATTGCAGTACTTGAAATGATGCTGGCAAACTCTGTATTCATACTCGAGGTGCATTCTGGCAGAGTAAATGTAAAATGAATTAATTGACCATTGATTCTATTTACATATTTATTTTGTCATTTAAGTACGTGGGTCAGAATTGTTAATATCTTGACTATTTATGGCCCAATCGTGTTGAAAGTTGGTGATTAGTTTCCTACTTTCGTTGGTATAAAATTTAACTGAAACTTTAATTTAAGCTTTGCCCGACATAACAAGGAGTCTTCGGCTGTTGATGCTGATCAAGAATATATAAACTTTATGTGGTGGAAGATGCTTTCTTCTGCCCGTTACATACTTTTAACAAACTTAATATGCCCCCCAGGGTATACAAAATGATCACTATGTGTATGTGTGATCTTTTGAGAATATTTTCTTGATTTTTTCGTCTCATTTTTGTCTCTTTTTTTTTGGGTGTGATCATTTGAGATGATTTCTTGACTAATTTACGTCTCAGTTTAAATTTTTTTTTTGGGTGTGATCTTTTGAGATATTTTCTTGACTTTCTCATCTCATTTTTGTATCTTTTTTCATCTTTTTTTTTTGGGTGGTAATGTCCGCCCAGGCGGTGAGTCTCAAATTAGCGCCGCATGGCAATGATAGCCCCTCAAGGCGCTTTCAATTTAGGCAATTACGCAATGAGCTAAAAACTGTAAACGGAATCGGAATTGGGACAACGTGGGCGGCGTTTTTAACCTCAAAAGTCACAAGCAACAATGAAGATTTAATTCTCTTACGTGAATTTGATACTATTTAACAGTATATGATTGTACATTGATTGATTGATTGATTGAAAATAATATAGAAAAAGTAACACCTTTTTTAAACTACTATAATAATGATAGCTATATAATAAAGTTAACCGATTTGGATTAAGTGTCGTTAAGTTGTAGAGAACTGGTCGAATCTTGAAGTATCCAAGTTTCGTTAAGATAACTGTAAACTTAATTTGTACCTATATCTGCGCCTATATTGGGTATTAAATAAAGACATTTTATTTGAACACAATTTATGTGAAACTAAATCCAATATCTGGTAAATAAGTTTACCAAGGGTATGGAACAGTTGTATATTTGAATCGAACCCAACTTTTTTTCAAACTGTTACCTCTAAAATTTGACAGATGGGCAACTCTAAAAGAGATGCACGGGACCAGCAAGATATATGTAGATATAAAACAGTGTTCATAAAAAAACTTACTTTACCAAAGGCTCATTTCTATGGTAGCTATAAGATAAAGTTATCCGACACATGAGATTTAAAGTATACCAACTAAAGTCAGAGGAAGCAACTGTACCAAGACTCAGCACATAAGCTCACAGCAAGTCGAGTTCACATAGTTAGCTGTTCCATATCGAGCGTAAAAATTACGCTACTCTAGAAGTAGAGTATCTAAACAGGTTGCCACAAGTGGCGACGGTGCGACCTTAATCGACGGCAGCCGCAGATCAGCGAGAATTGAGCTGGATTAAATGAAATGTCAATATCAATTTTTTTTTTTTTTTTATATCTTTTTTTAATATGCTGATGAGATGCGTCGTGCCGCCGTTGGTTGCAGGTTGCCAGCCATTTGATTGAGGGTCAGTTGAGTTCTAAGCCAATTCAAGGCGATAGACGACAACCACAACGACGACAACTTTCAAAAGCGTTGCCAGAATGTGTGTCACAAGTGGCAGTTGCAATCGCAGTGGCCGCCACAGATATCAATCTGTCGATTAACAAATATTGCCGCAAAGCGATCAAATAACGAATAACTCCCACCCTTCCCCCTCCCCACCATCACTATCTGTGCACGTAACACGCGCTCTTCTCTCTCCCAAGCGCTGTTTCATTCCTTTGCATTCCATTCCCTGCCATACCATTTCATTTCATTTCATGCCGTTTCGTTTTGTTTATGTATGAGAAACTTTACTTTTGTTCAACTTAAATATCTAACAGCTTAACTTACAATCAAAAAAAAAAAAGAAATACAATTATTTGTTGTCTAATAAAAAACGTGTGTGAATGTTTTGTGCGTGTGTGTACTTTGTTTACAAAAAGCTATGTTTGTTAGTTGACCGCTCTCTCGCTCGCTCTCTCTTGCGCTCTTGCGCTCAGCAGCGTTGCCAGATCGCAGACAGCGGCAAAAGCAACAAAATCGCCACACCCCAAAGTCCAGTTGAAGCAGTCAATTGATTGGAGTGATTGCAGCCATCGGTGTCGCAAGTGTAAATGCAACTGCGATAATCCATGCGATCACCTTTATTGCGCACATAATCACAATAATTGCCCAAATCTTTGGAGCTGCAGAAACGCTTTGCACCAATGCCGCCCTCAAAGCGTCCCACATGCTTCACACAGAATGTGGCGCCATGTACACTGGAACAATTCTGTGGCTGTATATCGGGCTCATCGAAACGATCGAACCATTCGCCACACTGGAAAGGATTCTTTGTGTCGCTCGCATCGCACACGTAACACTCGATGGCCAAACTGTAACGCACGCAGCAGCAGCACCAAAGCAGCGCAGCAAACAGCAACAGCAGCGACGACGACGGCGACGTTGACATTTTAGTTGTTGTTTGTTGTTGTGCTTTCTTTGATTTCTTTTCGTTTGAGCTTTGCGATTGCACAATGGCTTGGCAGGCTTTGCTGGGTTGGTGGTCTGGTGGGTGGGCGGGGTGATGACGCACTAAGCAAGCAGTTAGTCACACATACACGTACGCACGCACACAAATATAATAGAGAGAGTCTAAGTGGTCGTCAGCGTCGTCAGCAAATGCCAAGCTAGTACTGAAGCGTTGTTTTAACTTCGTTTCCATTCGTTTCAAGCGCGGTCAGCGAGACTCAGAGAGCAAGAGAGCGCTAAAGAGAGAGGCTTCGCTTCACAGGCACACACACCTTAATTAACTTAACGTGTGCTCACTAAAACTCTAGCTCAAGCTAGCAGTGTTGCCAGAAGTTTTTTAACGCTAGAAAAAAGAGAAATTTAATAAAAAGGTAGCTAAGAAAAAAAATGTGTAGAGAGAGTGCTAAAGAATGCTATCTTCTTTATTTTTTGTATACACCCTATAATACAGATGCAGATTATCGTTTAGAAAAAATAGCACAAATATCTATTCACACAAACGAATCTTTATATTTGTGGGTTTCTAAATAAAAAATTTTTTAGTCCATATGTCAGTCTTAGCAGCACCTTTTACTTTTTATGGGTCCATAAATGTTAAATTACAAGAAATTTAGAAATCTTATATGAATTATAATTTTTATATGCAACTAAAAGTATCAATTAACATTTTTAAATGCACTATATTCTTAAATTTAGTATAACGAGCTGCACTCGGCTAAAAGCTCGTTCAACCTTACAGTCGAGACAGACCCATTACTTTGAAGACAAACTAGGGGTCAAAACAGCTTATGGATTTTTCAATAAAACAAATTTAAACAATTTTACAATTTTCCGAATTTAGAAAAGAGATTTCTAATTTGTCCTTACTTTATTATAATAATTTAATTGAACTCTCTTTTTTGACCCGCAAAAATTACACGACAAAGAAAATATAAATTTTTTTTATTATTATTTATGCAGAATGTGAAAAGTAAAGAAATTAATGCTTAAAATATTCGAATTTCTAGCTAATAGCATTTGGTCAAGTCAAAGTCTAGCTATAAAATGTATAAAATGGCAACACTGCTCGCTAGCACAAGCGCTCTCTCTGTCTTTCTCTCTTGAGTTGTTGTTGCGCTAGCTGTCAGCTGTAACCAGGTTCGCATCCTTTGCTAGCCATATTTGTTTTTGTTTTATCGTTATTGGCTATCGATAAAGGTTTATCGCTTGGAGTTGCTTGCTAGCTGAAACTTGTTGCATGGCAACAACAACAACAGTGTTTGCTGGGCAACAGGTATACACAGAAACACTCAGATACACACGCACACACACAGATACAACCTTTTGGCTCAAACATGTCTTTTGTTATGCTCCCCACCAATGTTCCAATCCACTCCTCCGTGCTTCTTCCATTGTGTGTCCGCCATACTTTTAAAATTCTTATTGGAATTTCATCATTGGGCGCCCAAGAACCAAACGAGGGCATTAAACTTTAAACAGACTCAAAACACACACACACACACACACATCTAGAACAATACAAACACAGCGAAAGCAGCTTTTTTTATGCTTCTGCTTTTGACTTTGGTTTTGTGGTCGCTTCTTGGCCACGATTTGAGCATTGTCAACGATCTCACTTACCAACAACATTCTTTTCCCCCCCGCTCTCACCACCACTATCTGTTAGCCAAGCCAAGCCTTAAAAAAGCCCACACGTTTGTAATTGAAACGATCGACAATGAACCGCCATCAGACTTGAGACTTAAGACTTTAGACATCAACCATCTAGTTGTCTTTCTTTGATTCTATATATGGTTTATGCCCCATTTTGGATCTTTGGAGTCCGTTGTGGCATGTTTAACCATCACCATTTCTCAATGCGGAAAGAAAAGAAAGAAAAAACCGTCTTCCTTTTAGCCTGTCACCACAAAAAACCATTTCCAGTTTGGCTTTTCAAGCGGTTTTCTCTCCACAATTCAAGATCTCATGTTGCATGCCTCAAGTGTCCGTTCAATCGACATTTCTAATGCTTGTTTTCAGCCCATTTCAACGATTTCTACATTTTTAAGTGCCTTTGTCTTAACAAATTGACATGTACATGGATCTATTTAATGGACATTTCTATACCCCGTATTTTGTCACGAAATTCATCAAACAACGGTCCATTTATCTAATACTATCTATAAGAACTCAGCTCTCACTAGGAATATTTTGCTGAAATTTTGTATAGGCATTGCTTTTTACTTATGTTCATGTTATAAATAACGCTTTTTTGAAATCAAACTAAATTTACACTAACTTCAGTATAAAATCCTAACAAATATAGCGTAAAAAATAATTGTTTTCGACGTTTCGTAAAAATGAAATGAATAAGTACAAAATGTATTATATAATATTTGCCATCCGGAAATTCAAATCTACACTTCGATAAACATTAAATTCACACTTGAATTTTAATTCTTAGAAAATACTCGATTCCAGGGAAAAAAACACAACCGGAAATTTTTAACAATATTCGTATGATAAAAACGTAAAAATATTACTCTAAGAAAATGAAATAATGTATAAAAAAATTAAAAGCAAATTTGCTGATTCCGCGAATTGTATAAAAAAAATTTGACAGAAATTTGCTAAACAGTACATAAATTTCATATTGTTAATTAAAATATGAAATGTATCTGAAAACTTGTGTAACACACGGAATGTATCTGTATGTGAACTCCAAACTTATGACGGTTTAAATATTGTATTTAAGATCATACCAATGTGAGAGGGTTTAAAGCAGTTTAAGTGCAATACTATTGTAACTTTCAGTGTCTAAGACGAAAGGTATCCATAAAAAACATATGGACAGTTCTTAAAAATAGCTTACACTATTTTAAAAATTTCCGACTCCCATAACTTTGTCAATACTTAACCGATTTCCTTGCGGAATGTAAATTTCTTCATTGTTTTCCAATTAAATTCTGCATAAAAATTTAGCTCATATGGAAAATTTAAGTTTTTCCAACACATTTAGTGGGTCAAATAAGCTGTGAGTCACTGTAAATGCTGAAATGCAGTATGTACACATTACCGATCCCATAAATCTCTCACTGTCCTCTGCCTACGTGATAAATGCAACGATCTTCAGCTGCGAAACTCAAGTACAGTGTATTTATGTACATTTGTATGTATGTATGTATATGTATGTATGTCGCATGCACCCTCTTCTCTGAAGTTAATATATGTATGTATATTAAGTATGGCCAATGTGCAACATTGCCATGTTGCACTTTGATCTTCTTTGGCGTCTTGCAACAAGAGTGCATAATTAAAAAAGAGCCCATTTCAACTTGGCAAGTTTCAATGCCACTGCCACACACACACACACACACACACACACACGCAGCAAAGACAATAAAAGGAAGCTGCAGCCGCTTCCCAACCCTCAGCGCTCTGCACGCACGCGGAAGCAACGCAGAAAAAGGAAGTTGCAATAGAGGAGCAGCTGCTCAATGCAGAGAGATGAGTGCGAATAGCAAAGAGAGCGAGAGAGTTGTGAGTGCAATTGAGTTCTTGGCCTTGAGTGAAATGCGAATTGAGTAAAAAGTCGCTTAGAGATGTGAACAGGCCCTAAATGTTTGAGATGAATAGTATAGCAACATGAGTACACTGAAAAAAAAGGTTTATATAATCGATGATATTATTATAAAAAAAAAAGAATATACTTTTAATACATACAAAATCAAAATTAAATGTTATCAATAATTATTATTTAACTTAATTAAAATTAACCTAAATTCATGTAATCATTTAATTTAACCGATTTTCTATTAATTACACTAATTTATAAGTTAGACTTGTAATCTGAATCTGAATAATCTGAATTCTTTTCACAATAATTGTGTAAAAAATAAATAAAGAAAAAACTTGTTTTGATCAGTGTAGGGAATGTGGAAGGAACTGTAATTGCGGACTGTCCCAACTCAAGATTTGAGTGTAAGACACGCACTCACACATACATATGTACATTAGCAGAAACACACTCATAAATCAATGTCACGTAAGCTTTCCGTGCACCCGCGCACGTAACACCCACAAAAAGACAACGGGTTATCGAAATATTTATCGGTCTCAACGTCCAAACGTGAGACAGACAGAGTGAAAGGCAAAAATCTGAAAAGTCTGGCTCAAGATCACAGCTCGTTGGTAATGACAAGGCACTTGAATTATTTCAAGCTTACGAAAGTACGCAGTTTATTATGCTTATGTAGGACCATTAAAAGAGACCCAAGACATGAAAGAAATATACCTTAAAAACAAAAGAAAAAAGAAAAAAAAAAAGCCCACGTACTCACTGCATGATATTGTCAGTTTAATGTTAAGGAGTCGGGGAATTGGGAATTTACTGCGACTGTCTTAAGGGGCCATAAGAAAACCTTATAAATATCACGACTACCCCACATAACTGTAATTTGAGCGTCGCCATATTGAATGACTGATGAACTGACTTAAAGTTGAACTAAAGTCCGTTTTTCGGGTAGTTCAACTTGATCAACAGATAGTGTCATTTCACAACTAAAAATAATGCATCATATCAACTTTAGAGGCATTGATCTATTAGCACAACTTAAATAATTGACAATCAAAAGAGGAAAAAACCATCAATGACTAATAGCAAAACAAGAGACTAGACAACAAAATTGAAATTTAATATAACAT
Source organism: Drosophila limbata (assembly GCA_963924055.1). Classification (NCBI taxonomy): domain Eukaryota; kingdom Metazoa; phylum Arthropoda; class Insecta; order Diptera; family Drosophilidae; genus Drosophila; species Drosophila limbata. The sequence goes on from OZ001351.1 coordinate 30,996,638, forward strand.
TTGTCATACTTGCCTAAAATTACTTCCGTTCCATGGATAGTGAAATATATTGATAAGTGTGATTGATTATCTTTACGGTTTTTTATGACAAAATACCGTTTAAAAATTAATAGATTGCTCGAAAAATGTAAAAAAGGAGCATAAGCACTTGTGAAACTGCAAGTTGAGCCAAGTATAGGACATTTCTAATGATTAAGATAACTTACGTCAGTGGGTTTAGCTGAAATATAAAAATTTAGAGGCACTATTGGTAGTTTTCCATTAAAAAATTTGAAATATGAAGCACAGACTTCAACTCAAAGGCAAACGATAGTTATACGATAGTTAATGAGCAAGGAAAACCACTGAAATATATTATTTAAGTCCATTCCTATACGAATTTGGCAGAAAAGTTTGTAGAAAGGACTCTTATGAAACTGAAACATTTTCTTTTTTAAAGAAAAAAGGAAGGAGATCTTCGAATTCTAAGGCTTTAAAAAGAAACGATAGTTTTTCGATAGTATTATTTATCGAAAAAAACTTGACATATTGTAATTGAGGTTATGTTAGATAAAAAGATCTCAAAAAGAGTAGATAGAACAATATTTATTTTGCTGTCTCTTTCTCTATCTATTCAGTTTCAGATTTATGTATGTATGTAAATGCAAGATCTCTTAAAGAGCATTTAATAGTCAACTTTAGCCTTGTGGTCAAAAAGACCAAAGAATATGGCCTAAAGAAAAAGAGCTAAGGAATTAAAATCCAACAACATTTGAATTTCCAGTTTTTCTTCTTACCGCATTTTTATGCGGGCATAAAAAACAAAAAAACCTTACCTTTCAAAATGTTACCTTATTGTTGTTGTTGGCGTGACTTTAAATTGGACACAGAAAGCAAAAAGCAAAAGCAACGCAACAAAAAAGAACATCATGAAATTCGAAGCACTAACAAAAGATACAAAAAAAAACTTACCGCTTTTTGTATCTTCCCCCCTCCCAACTCCCACCAGGTCAATTACCAAAAAAAAAAGAAAAAAATTTAAGTAATCAAAAAATTGTAAGCAAGACACAAAAAGAGCTGAGTTAAAAAAAAAAGAATCAAACCAAATAAACTATGGCTCAAGAGAGTGAGCGAGTGCGTGAGTGAGTGAGAGAGGGAGCGAGAGGTAGGCTTGAAATTTCGGCTATGCTTTGTATGCGTGTACGTGTGTTAGTGTGTTTGTGTGTTTGTGTGCAGTGCAATTGCTGCTCCAATTTGTTTGTGTGATCGGCTTTTAATGCTAAGCTTAATTTGCTTAAGTACAACGCAACCAGCAACAACAAACTACACTCACTCGCAAAGAGTACAACTTGAGCATCAGAGCAGCTTTGAAGGCGCGTAGAGGTGTGTTGAGAGAGAGCGTGAGAGGCTGGCTTGCTTGAAGCTGAGCATTGAGTTGAGTGAATGAGTGAGCGCAACAGTGAACAGCGCGTGTGGTTTAAAGCAACCACGAGTAACCAGAAACGTGAAACGACACGAAACGAAACAACGACGACCGAGTAGCGGACAACGGAGCATCGACAACGACGCGACGCCAGTCGACGGCGACAGCAGCGTGTGCTGGGCTCTGCTCACTACAAAAGCCATTCCGGAGCGCACAGTCTCAAAGCGAGCTCAAATTTTTTTGTATTTCTACCTTCTGTCTTACGTTAGCTCTGGTTTTGTATTTTATTTTTGATACTGTATTTTGGTTTTGTTTTTTGCATAGATATCTGCTATTAATGTGCTTCTTGGTGACAGATTGAAATTGAGATTAAGATACACACAACAAATACAACAAGCGGTGTTTTTTTTAATATTTTTTTGTTTTTGTAGTTTGCATTTGTTTTTAGTTGCGCGGTCTTTGGAGTTTCATTTTTTGGTTTTAGTTGCGCGTGTTTGGCGGCAGCGACTGCAACGCGACGCGCACTTTTTACGCAGCAACAATAACAACAGTAAACTGCAACGGCATAAAACAAAAAAATATATATATTTATAAATAATACAAATATAAAACAGACAAAAAAAGGCAAAAACAAATAAAACGGCGCGCAGCAGCCCTGCAACAAAATAAAACCTTAACAAGAGAACCTGTTCTGTTCCTGAGTGCGTGTGTGTCTGCTTGTGTGTTTGTGTGCGCCGCTGCTTATGCAAATTCGTTAAACACGACAGCAACAACAACAGCAGCAGCAACAACAACAATACGCGCACACCTGGCAGCTGATTTGCAGCAGAAATACACAATGAAAGTTCAGCTTCAGCTGCTGCTGTGACACCAAAAACAACAAACACAAGTAGACGAAGAAGACGAAGAAGAGACCAACGCAGAGAATTTCGTTTTTGTCGTAAGTCATATTCCTTTTCCTCTTAGCTTCATCAACATCTTCAGTTTTACAACATCAAATGTCAAACCTTTGTAATTAAGCAAGCACAGCATGTGTGTGTGTGAGAGAGAGGGAGTGAGCGAGTTGGTGGGTGTGAGGAGAGTGTTCCGTGAGAGTGGTACAGTGCAGAGAGGAAAGTATTAGAGCGAGGCTTAAATACTGATAAGCCAAAGTTGAAGCGCATCAGAGATAACAGTTAGAATCAGTGTTGACAGCATGTTGAGTTCAAATAAGCATAAAAAAATAAAAAAAAAATTAATTTCAAAAACAAAATGTTTAAAAAAATAAATTTAAAAACATAAAAATTTTTTGTAATTTCATTACTTTTTAAAAGACGTTTAAACATTTTAAAATATGACACAATTCTAATAGCACTTTATAAAAATGCGTTAAGTGTTGTGCAACGCATTCCAATTGAAATCAAAATCAAATCAAGGGCTTTGCAATTTTCCACTGTATTTAGCCGTTAGTTTAGCTGTCAGCTTAATATTTGCTTACTTTTTTACAGTTCTTTTATTGAAGCTACAAAGCTGGCTTTAATGTTAATCTTTTTACATCTCCCTCTTTGCTCTCAACACTTTTTCAACATCTGCAGTTGAGCCAAAAGATGTTAGTCATACATATGTTTGTTCTCTTCTCCGAATATAACCTCTCCCTATCCCTCTCGCTCCCCATCCCACACACCACACTTCCCCCGCCTCCTGCAACGGAAATGATCAATTGAAGCTGCACAGAGACAGAGACAACGCATTGTTTTGAGACCATATTCGTATTCGTATTGTCCCCGAGTCTCGGAAACTCGGGTTTGGTTTTCCAAACTGTCTGATTATGTGCACGCCACTTGCGGCTTAGACGGACCAACGAGAGACAAGCGGGGAGGGCGGTTCGAGAAGTACACGCAACACTAATTAGCCTTTGAAGATTTCCAATCAAGGGTGACCATATTTCCGATAAGAGTAAAACTAAAAAACACTTATTTCAATTGCAAATAAACAGATGTTGTTGATTAGATCTATGCGATTAGGATATACACTTGAAGATTTCTAGTCAAGGGTGACCATATTTCGACAAGAGTAAATCTAAAATCTATTTCAATTGCGAATAAACAAAGGTTGTTGATTAGATCTATGCGATTAAGATATATACCTGACTTTTTTAATACTCACAACTAAAACTAATTAACATTTGTTTTAAATAAAAGCTACATACTTATGTTTATTTAAAAACTTAAGCCTTATAACGAATTTAAAAACTGTTTATGCAGATCACGAATGATAGTTGTAGATTTGTAAAGTTAAACGCAGATTTTAGAGTGCATCCTCTATAGGAAACAGTTTAAAATTATTTCAAATCCAAACTTACTGGATAATCGGTTACTCCGAATTCGAGAATAAAATAGTTTAAAAGTTTTTTAAACAGTATAAGAACTAAGCTAAGAATTATTCAAAATTTTTGCTCCCCTCGTAAAAATCAAATTATAATAGAGACAAATGCATTGTATAAAAGTTTCATTTGGAAAAGTTCAACTGCATTTAATATTTGAATTTAAAATTAAATTATTTCTTCTTCTAAATAAATTAGAATCTTAAAATCGTAACTAATTTATGTAAATTCCTGTAATAGGTTTTTATAAACTAATTTTATCGTTGAGCTATATTAGCAATATACTAATAGAAATCAAGGCTGACTCTAAGGTACAATCGTATTTAAAAGTAAATTATATTATTCGGTTATTTGTACCATTAACTGATTACTGTTCAAATGTTTGGGACATGTTTAAAACTGCCCTCGTTGCGTCTAATTGAAGTTTGGTGCCAGCTGACAACGCAGAGTTATAGAAGGTAGCCCAACAAAGCCAGAATGAACAAGGGAGAAGGAGAGAGAGAAAGGGAGGGTGATAGGAGTGAGTGAGGTAAAGGTAGAGGTAGAGAATGGAAGGAAGAACTTCCGGTTTTGGCTGGCGACTTTTTGGCCAGCTGCTTGACCAACAACAACAACAAACAAACAAACAATGCAATTAAGCAAATTGCATTTGTTTTAAAGCTGGTGACGTTACAGACAAATGAATAACTCAGCGGCTAACTGGTTAACTGACTGACTGGCTGAATGACTGACTGAATAACTGACTGAGTGTCTGAGTATATCTGAGTGTATTCATGTTAAGGTTAAACGTGTAAAGTTGTACACATTCTAATTGCATTACGAGAAAAACCGCAACAACAACAACAGCAAAGTCATCAAACTGATGCAAATCAACTGAAAGAGAGTTTAGTTTTTAAAGCATGACTAGCAGATACCCTTTAAATAAACATTACTTGAAGTGTGACATTGTCTTTATGATTTTCAACATAATATCTACAAGTATTTGATTAAAGATAAGTGCAGATATTGGTAAAAGAAGCATATACGATTCAATGACACCCTGTAAAATTGTTGCATGTAAAAAAAACACATTTTTAGCTAATATAAAAAACAATACCAGCCCAGTATAAGCCAAATATATACAAAATTAAAGTGCATAAGTTATGAAGAAGTAATATATAACTATTGGATACCCTATAATATCTAAAATTTTAAATAAAAACAGGTTTTAACACATTTTAGGTACCGCGTGCAACGTAAATGCCAAATTTATAATAATATAAAAGATTCTATGCTAAGAAAAAATCACTTTGGACTAGCATATACCCTGTAAATTTATAAAATGTCAAGATATGCACAGTTTTAATAATTTTAGGGACTATAAACAGTCCTTACAACAAAAATAGAAGAAAAAATGACAACACGCACCTTAAATTAAAATAGCAACGACTAGCAGATAGCCTGTAAAGCTATTAAATATAAATTTAAACATAGCTTTTATAGCATAGCAATGATAAACAACATTTCGAAGAGAAATGATAGAGATTTAAGCTAAAGAACAAGACAAAGAAATACCCTATAAGTTCTGTTGGTTGAGTAGCTAGACTGTTGCATGAGTTCTGTCTAAAAGAGAGTAGACAAGTCAAAAAAAACTTTGTTGTTAGCTGTTACATACCTTACGGTAGTATCATACTACCCTGTTTAGTGACATTTACAGGATATACAAAAGTAAAAAAAAAACGAAAAAAAAGCACGTAAAATGCATTTAATACATTTGATGACCTTTGCAATGTGACACCTGCACTTGCACTTAATAAGCCCTCGCTCACACCTGCAAATATACCTCCCAGTCCCGCTTGCCTCTATGGAGTATACTCGCCCCAACAGATGGTGGCAATATAAATTGCAATTTTTCGCACATAACATTTGCTGTCCATGGCCTTGGCAATGAAAATGCCTCACAATTATAGTGTGTGTGTGTGTGTGTGTATGGAAGGGGTAGGGGGATTGTTGTTGGCGGTCATTGTTTGCCTGCTGTGGCAGCTGCAACAACTATGTATTGTTGTTGCGGTTAATTATTGTGGCTGCAGTTTTGTTGCCTTGTCGTAACCAACGAAGCGTGTGGCAAAAAAAAACATAAATAAACTAAACTAAAACAGGAAAACGCTGGATGAACACCAGCAAAGGGGAGAAGGCGAAGGAGGAGGAGGAGGAGTAATGATAGGGGTAGGGGAAGAAACAAAGTGTTGATTAACTGTGGGAGGGTCGCTTTTTTTAGGTGGCTTAGGTTCAACCAGACACAGGAAATAAAGATTATTTTCAAATTCATGTAATAAAATTTCAACTGCAAAAAAAAATTTAAAATTATTTTTAAATTAATATTTAAAATCAGAATATGGATATTAAATTTAAATAATACTTAAACAATTTGCAATTATTCAAGTACAAAATTCTTATAATAACTTTGATGTCCTTCACACACTTTAGACAACTTTGGGATTGATTTTATGCCGGAATTTTGATTTTTTTTTTAGACTAATCAAGAATTTGATTAAAAGCTTATGATGCACTTTAAAAAAAATGTTACATTATGGTTAACAAATAAATATTTTTAAGGGCACTTTGAAAAATAAAAGTGTATATAGTTAATATGATAATTTGAGTAATAAAGTAAAACTAAAGTAAAACCAAAAAGAATTTTTACGTTGCGAACTTTCCAAACCACATTTCCAACATTACTTAACTTTATTTAATATTTATTTGATTTATTTGCCTTCAAATAAAAGACGATTTTATTACAAAAATACGAGTACACACGTTCTTATTTTATATCTTTTTTAATAAATGAAAAACACGCTTATTTTAAAGAAAACTAAAGAAACTTGTAAACTCAAGGTGGGTGCAGATATAGTCAGATTTTTCATAACCCCAAAAAAAAAAATATAATCATTTAAAATTTTGTAGCTTGATTTAGGGATTTTTGGATATGTTCAGATACAACTGGAGCGATTTTCAAGTACTTTAACTCGATAATTTCATTTGCCGATTATCGACAACTCGATTTTTGTTCCTACGATTGTTACTTTTTGATTAGAAGCTCGATCCATAGTTTGAACTAACATTGCTAGTAAAAAGCTTAAAAAAGTCAAAAAGTGAAGTATACATTTTTAGCAATCAATTGATTGATTGATTGATTATAATCAAAAGTCAAGAGACTAATTGCATTGTCAACTTGCAGCAGTTGCTGTGGTTGGCGGCAAGTGGCAGCAAGTGCTGCAACATCTGCAATTGCAACGGTGGCGCCTTAAGTGGCGCTCTCTCGGTTAAGATCGGTGTGGCATCGAGTGCATTCAACTTGCCACATTTAAGTTGGGCTTGGGATTGGAAGAAGTAGCAGAAGAATAAGAATACGAAGAATCGAGTGTCATTTGCAAGTGGAGCAAATGGCAATTGGATATTTAAATTGTGGCGCATCAATTTCCCAGTGCAGCTCTCACATTGACTTTAATTGAAATTGAAGCTGTCTGCAGATTCTATTAGTTGATTTATGTTTGTCTTGTTGTTTTTGTTGTACTACACTTCTTGCTCAGTCAGTCACACACAAAAGCTAAAGACCCCATTTGTACTCGTAGCACCCATTTGTCCATTTGTAGAATCTCATTCTCATACTGTACTCAAATGGCAAGTCTCCAGTCGCGTGTTTGACTTTTGTGATAGCGTCGTCGTCGACGAGCAAACAGCACTCGCAAACGAAATTTACATTTTTCGGCCGACTTCAATCAGTTGCCCGACACGTTTTTTAATCAAGCAAATGTACTGCCTCCGCAAGATACAAAGATACGCAGATACTCAGATACACTTAACGAAAAAATAAAATTTCATCTCAATAGTTGATATGCTACAAAATATTTGTGTTTCCTTATTAAAAACATCTTAAATTTTAGAAAAAAACAGAGGGCAACTCTACAAAGTCTCCACAAGTCTAAAAAGGTCTTATCATGCAATCAGGAAAAGCAATAATCTATTTCAATTTATGTTTAATAGCAACTCTACAAAGTCTCCACAAGTCTACAAATGTAAATGCTACTATTGTAAATGCTGCTAAGTGTCTAAAAAAGCAATGAGCTTTTTAAAACTATGTTTAATTGCAACTCTACAAAGTCTCCACAAGTCTACAAAGAACTTAAAATGCATAATGAGTCTTATAATATTTTATTATACTATACGTAAAGCCACCCACTGCATAAAATCATATTTTAAAAAACTCTACACAGTTCACAAAAGTTTCCAAAGTCTCCAAAAGCAATTCTGTACATATGTATATGAGCACTTGTTGCAATTATACTTTGTTGAATGCAACAATCTATTATTTTTTATTAACTGTTGTTGTGTTTCCGAAATTCTACAAAGAACATTGCAGGGCTATTTTGTGTAATTTTACAAAAAAAAATCAATTAAATATTTGATTATGAATTTTAAAGATACGTATAACAAAGTCTACACAAGTCTCCATAGACACTCACAACAATTTACAGACAATAAGCTTTTGGTTAGCTTTGAGTTTTGAATATTAAGGTCATTTCACATTCAACTACATCAATTTTTTCTCTCAGTGTAGATACATAGTACTGAGAATATTTATAGATACACGTAGACTAATTGTCTTATGATGTTCCATCTTATCATTGCAGTTCTCATATTGATATGCATCGCTTGCACAACGGGAACATTAAACGAAAGTCAAAGGAACGCGCAATAATTTAACGAAACGCAACGTGACGTTTTCCAACACTGCCCCACACGCAGTTTAATACTCGCTTTATCTACACAGAATTCAAAGCTCTGAATTCGAAATCCTAATCTTTTGACTACTGTTACTTCAACTGTGCCAAGATGTATAAGTTATTGGGTAGCCTGAAGAGCTACCTAAAGTGGCAGGACATACAGACGGATAATGCCGTCTTTCGTCTCCACAATTCCTTTACCACCGTACTGCTCCTCACCTGCAGTCTGATCATTACGGCCACCCAATATGTGGGACAACCGATCAGTTGCATTGTGAATGGCATTCCGCCGCATGTGGTGAACACATTTTGCTGGATTCACAGTACATTCACTATGCCGGATGCGTTTAATCGACAGGTAAGTCTCCACACAAATCTACAAAGTTCTAATATCTATGAAATTCAGTTAATTTATCAACATTTTTGTATTGATCATATTATACTGCCTTTTAGTGTGGCATTTAATAAGTCTACAAAGCCTCCAAAATTCTTCACACACAGTTGTAGATGGATATACTTAAGTATGAGTTAAAGAAAGACTTACATACATACTGTTGATTATATTTAATATGCATCTCCAGGAATTCTACACAACTCTCCATGGCAATAATACTCATATTTTGTGATCATATCTAATTGAGATATATGATGTTACTTAAAATTATGCTTAAAAGCATTTCTACAAAGTCTCACGACAATTATATGCATATTTCGTGTTCTTATCTAATGGAGATAGATAATATTAGTTTAAATTGCTCTTAAAAGTAAATCTTCAAGTCTACACAACTCTCCAAACACAACAAGATGTTAAGTTCATGTTTTTGAGCAATAACAATAGCTAAGCGCTTGACAAAATTAGATGAAAGTGAAACTAAACAAAGTCTACACATGTCTCCACTTTGAATTACAAGTCTACTTAAAGCTGTTTTGCATGTATGCAAAAAAAACACGGCTCAAAATTGAGTTTTAATGTAAGATTAAGAAAGTCTACACAGCTCTACAAGCACATTTCGTGTTCTTAAGTAATGGAGAAAGTTTAAAATCAAGCCAAAGTGCACTTAACCGCAGTCTACACAAATCTACAGAGAAGAAACCGCAGAATGTGTTGAAGACGGAGCATCCCAAGGCAATTTTATCGCATGCTTCGTGCGCTCTGCTGTGGAGAATGCTGTCTGTCTGTCTGTCTGCCTGAATGTCTGTCTGTCATGTCATACTCTCACGTAGTCCAATCACGTACATCGTCGTCTCATTTGTATGATATGTAATACATGCTATAAGTCGTATATTCAGCAGACAATACATAAATATGTGCATATTTATGCTGCGGCTATAAAGCAATTATAAACTGGGCGTTGTCTGTCGGACGCTGTCGTTGTTGTCTCGGCCCCTCAACGCACCGGTTTAAATTGTGCTGCTCTTCATGTGACCCAAAACAAGAAATGGGAATAAAAGAAGCTGAAAAACGATTAACAACGACACACAAAAAATTGAATACCCTGCGGGAGCGCAAACGCGACAGGCTCCTACCGACCGGTCTCATATTTCAACAGGGGCAGGAAGTGGACACCGAAACCTTGCAGATTTCGTGGAACCTTCATAACAATCGCAAGCACTTGGCGTATCCTCGTTTAGAGTATGACAACTTTACCACTGGATTTGTCGTCAGACATGACAAAAAAAAATAAAGAGCATGTGTTCACTAAATGAGATAGAAAGCATTAAGTGAAAGTAGAGCACATAAAACTCCATAAAATAACAGGAAAGGTTACCAAAAAATCAATAGTAGCTGCAAATAACCTTTCATTAGTTCTTTCATTACTTTAATCAAATAAAATTAGGTGCAAATTACCTTTCATTAATTCCATAAAATAAAACTACGATTTACTGAACTTAAGTCTAAAAAATATAGATCATAACACGATTGAAAAAATTTAATTAGAAGGAAATAGCCTTTCATTAGTTATTTCATTAAATTCTTTACCTAGGCTGCACAATAGAAAATTATGAAGCTAAGCCAAGAGTGTGAAATTAGTCTTAATAAAGGAAATACAAAGAATTAGGTGAAAAAAAATTCAAGAAAGAACTTCAAAATATTATAGGAAAGTTTTCCAAACAAAAAATAAAGATGTGAAAACAACCATTCATTAGTTATTTTTCTTAGCTCTTTCATTACTTACTATACGTCTTGTGAATTTAATTGTAATTTAATTTAATTTAATTAAATATTAGAAAGGGATTTATACAACTTATTGCTAAATGATATTAGGATACAAATGAAAAGAAGGATATAATCTTTAATTAGCGTCTTCATTAAACTCTACATTAGTTTTTTAAAATGAATCATACTCATGAATATCAATCGTATCATATATGTAAGTCATAATTCTTAGATCACAATATTATAGATTGTTATTGCTTATTGGAAATTACTTTTCATCATTTATTTTAATTAAGTATTTCATTAGCTTATTCATTAGTACTTACATTGTCTAACAAATATGTATATAATATGTGATTACAAAGATACTTTTTTACAGTATTTAAATGTTTAGAGTATCTTTTTGGAAAAACATTTTTTTTCTTTATATGTATATCTTTAGTTATTTCATTAATTTACAAACAAACTTTGATAAGTTTTTGTTATGAATACTTTTTCAATTCATGATTCAATAAATAGAATTTGATTTAATTTTGTTTGCAGGTCGGTCGAGAAGTGGCACATCCTGGCATTGCCAATGATTTCCAGGACAAGGATGCCCGAAAGTACTACACCTATTATCAATGGGTGTGCTTTGTGCTATTCTTTCAGGTGAGTGCGAGACTCAAAAGAAGACGACACTTATTGCCCAGTTGATCTTTTTGCACTAATTGGAATGTCCAATCAATTGAATGCCAATCGAAGAGTAGAAGAAACCTTCGACTCTCTCTCTCTCTCGCTCTGCGAATATCTCCCTTACACTTGCTGTAACAAAAGAGATCACGATTGTTTTCATGCTCATGGTCTCAATTGCCATCAGAGATACACACTTACTCGATAATAAAGGAATATAAGTAAAAAGCAAAATAAATTCTACACACACACACACACACTGTTAAGCTGTACTTCAATGAAGCTTAATTGAATGCGATGCGTGTTGAGAGTAGAATAGGAATAAAGAAGGGAAGGGAAGGGTGACAGCTTGAGGGGGAGGAGGATGGAGGAGGAGGGTTCATTGTATTGCCAAGCATGCTCAATCAAGCATGATTGCGCGCCGGTTGCGCAACGACAAACAAAATATAAAAAGCTAAAATCTAAAATCTAAAAAAATTATGTATGTATAGTATATTCAAGAGACAAGTCCAAAGCAACACAGCTGCTAAACACTAAAGCAACAACAAGGACAGCGACTATCATTTACTTCAACTTGCGAAATACCAAAAAGTAGATTCATCTGCTTAATGACTTGCTAAATAGCAACAACAACACAACAACTACAACTTCAACTAAAGCAAATACAAGCAATGACAACAAAACGCAGCTGACGCATTTCAAAAACTTTATGAAGCTTTCAACTACTACTAAAAGCAGCTTTAGAAAAGCTCCTTACAAATATCTGTTGCTAGTCACTTGTTGCCTATAGTGTTTTTGTTGGATTTTATTTAATTAATCAACTTAAAAGCTTCTTAAAAGTAGTTGAAAAGCTCTCGAAAAGAGTTTCAAGCTGCTGCAAGAAAGCTCTTGAATAATGTCTGTTGTTTGTCACTTGTTGCCTAAAATGTTATTAGTTGTATTTTGTGTAATTAATCAACATAAAGACTTTAGAAAAGCTCTTGAAAGCTCTCGATAGCAGCTTCGAGCGGCTTTTTAAGATTCAATAAAGCTCTATAAAATGTTAGTGGTGTCAAAAAGCATACAGTAGAAACTACGTGTATCTAAAGTAATTCTAGAAGATATCTATTAATTAATGAACTATTTAAGGAACAATAGCTTTAACGCTTCATAAAAGCTCTTGACTAATGTCTGTTATTTGTTACTTGTCGCCTAAATTTATATTAGTTTTTTTTTATTTAATTGCTTATGTTTTAAAATGATTTTAGTTGTATTTTATGTAATTAATCAGCTTAAAAGCTTTAGAAAAGCTCTAAACAGCAGCTTCGAACAGCTTTTTAAGTTTCAAAAAAGCTGTATAAAATGTAAGTGGTGTCAAAAAAGCATTCAGTAGAAGATTTGCATTAAATAATCAACTTTTTTAGGAACTTTAACCTTTTAGAGAAGCTCTTGACTAATTTCTGTTATTTGTCACTTGTTGCCTATAGTGATATAAGGCGTATGTTTTTAATTAATCAGCTCATAAGCTTCTGAAAAGCTCTTGAATAATGTCAGTTGTGGAAACAAAGCGCTTTTGACCACTAATTAAGACCACTTTATTTAAGGAAAATATTTAAACTATTTAATCAGCTTTTTGAGTGTTCTACTAAAAGCTTATGACTCTGCATTTGCAGCACTTTTCCGTAGCTTGTGGAAAAGCTGTTGAAAATTTTCAAATTAGACTTTTTACCTTCAAAGGCTTAAACAACTGTTAAATCTACTTTCAAGTCTATTCATTTTAGATTGTAAAGATTTTTAAGCTTTCTCCCAGTTTACTAAAAGAAAGCTGTTTGAAAAAGCTTCTTGATAGTTCTCAAAGATTTTGAAAGCTCAGTTGAATATTGTTATTCTCTTTCGTCACACTGAAAGAATTAAAACGTTCTTGTTGTTTTAGGCGATGGCCTGTTATACGCCCAAGTTTCTGTGGAACAAATTCGAGGGCGGTTTGATGCGTATGATCGTCATGGGATTGAACATAACGATCTGTACGCGCGAGGAGAAGGAGGCCAAACGAGACGCACTCCTCGATTATCTCATCAAGCATGTGAAGGTGAGTATTATTTATTTCTGTAATAAATGAATTATAAAACGGAGATTAAAATTGAATTACTTGCAGCGCCATAAACTGTACGCCATACGCTACTGGTGCTGTGAAGTGCTGTGCTTCATCAACATTGTGGTGCAGATGTATCTGATGAATCGCTTCTTCGACGGCGAGTTCATCTCGTACGGCACGAACATCATGGGCTTGACGGATGTGCCGCAGGAGCAACGGGTCGATCCCATGGTCTATGTCTTTCCCAGGGTCACCAAGTGCATATTCCACAAATACGGATCCGGCGGTTCCCTCCAGACGCACGACTCCCTCTGCATTCTGCCCCTGAATATTGTGAACGAGAAGACCTATGTGTTCATTTGGTTCTGGTATTGGATACTGCTAGTTCTGCTCGTGGGACTCATGATATTCCGGTTAGTAATTGGGTTCGATATATAATCGATAAATAAATAGATGCAGAGATTCTTAAGTGTTTGGAATAGTAATCATCTTATGGATTCTGAAAGTTACGCACAATATTTATATATGGGTTACGCAATGGTTACCGGTTTTTTGTCTGTAACGGTTTCGAAATACCGGTTAACAAGGCAATTTTAAAAAATGTTAAGGATATGTAAATTTGAAAACAAATTCATTATCCAAAGAAAAGGTTCGAGTTATGGAGATCTTCGACTTATAGAGTTCTTTTTCTGAAGTTTATTAATTTTACTGCCACTCTTTTAGAAAATCGAGTTATGGAAGTTCAACTGTATTCAAAAACTAAAATCATTTTATTGAATGTTATATAAATGAAATTAGGGTAGAAGTAAAAATTAAATTAAGTTTTAAAACACGACGATTCCACCTTAAAGACCGAACCGAAATTGATCGTTATGCATGAATCGGTTTCTTAACGGTTATTTCGGTTGGAATAATTTCGGTTTTTGGGTATCGGCATAATAAAAAACTTTTGTTTCAGTTATGGTTTCAGTTACGGTTACCAATTTTAAACGGTTAATACCGGTTAACGGTTACGGTTACGGTCTTAATCTCTGATTTCTAGTCATTTGCAGTGTTTTTATTTTAGAAATATGCATTAGTATTCGGATTATCCAGGAAAGTTGAAGAAAACCTCGAAAATTACACATAAAGACAGGTTTATTTTTTTATTAGTACTTGAATTTTCAATGAAAGAGATAGTTTTATAAATCTGCTAAGTTTGTGGCGACTTTCAAACTCATCTCGGAGTGATTTCAGAGAGTCCAGAGACTCTAGAATGCTTAGATTGGGAATGAATTTTAAATTTTCATTTCGAAAATCTCTATTAGAGAAATTTACATTGGTATTCAAAATTTGCAGAAAAGCTCAAAAATAAACGAATATTGTCTTACTATTGACTCAGATTCATACTAGAGGTGGAGAACTAGCTATGGCACTATCGAAACTATCGAGCCACTATCGATGGCAGTCTCACACTAACGATATAACGATATCTGATATAACTTAAAGGCGAGGTTATACCGAAATATAGATACATTTTTTTCAAAGAGGTATTTTGTGAACTATATGTCTAATTCAAGAAAAACTTGGTGGACGGAACTATCGCCGACTATTGAAGATGGCAATCGTCGACTATCGATGGTGCAGGGAAATAAATCGTAAACTATCGATGGCGTTTACTATCGATAGCTCTTCATCTCTAATTCATATTTTATTTCAGTCATTTCACATTTTAAAATATCCACAATTTTCGACATTTTGACTAAATCTGATTCATTTAATTTTAAATTTGTTGTTTATTAGAGCATATTTTCTCGGTATTAACGGATTATTAAGCTTAAATATATATAGGTATGACTTAGATTAGAGATTCGGACCCGATGCTATAGATTTAAATGTATTCGAAGTCTACAGAGTTCAACAGAACTGAAGAGACAGTTTCTTAAGATCTTTAAAGATATATTTCTAACGAGTATTCGGAATCCATAAAAAGTTTAGAAATAGCGAAAACAATGCAAGGAACTTAAATAGTCTTCAGAAATAACGAAATATTCGGAATGTTTTTATGTCAAGAAATGTTTTAAATTCGAACTCCGAAAAACTTTTAAAAATGGAGGTGCTTGTTATGGAATTAAATAATAGATCTAACATATGCTGACTATATATTGACTATATCAATTTACTATATAAACAATCCATTATCGATTTCAGGGCCTGCATCATTTTCATGCCCAAGTTCCGGCCGCGTCTGTTGAATGCACGCAATCGGATGATTCCGATGGAGATTTGTCGCTCGCTGTCCCGGAAGTTGGACATTGGTGACTGGTGGCTCATCTATATGCTGGGTCGCAATCTGGATCCGGTTATCTACAAGGATGTGATGGGCGAGTTTGCCAAACAGGTGGAGCCCTCGAAGCACGATCGCACCAAGTGATTGCAAATTCAAATTGAAATTGAATGCTAAACTGAAGCATACGAAAGACAGAGAGAGAGAGAGATAAAGTGAGAGAGAGAGATGCACTTTCCCCGCTCTCAGATTATATTCATAATTATTAATATTATTATTATTTAGCACAAATCATGAGAATTAGTTGGAAAAAAAACACACAGAGACAATCTAACAGCAATAGCTTTTCAACTATTTTCCCGCTTTCCGCCTTGGAAAACTCTTAATCAATGATCACAACTCGAATCAAACAAAAATGACAAAGAATTGTTTATCAGTTTCAACAAAAACATTAATTGATTTTCCTTGACATTTTTGAAGATATACAAAAATATATTTTTTTATTTTTTTTCTTAATGTTAAATGTAATTTAATAATTAGCATGTATTTGACTAGACCTTAAAAATGAATGAAAAAAGTAGTGGTAAAAAGCTACAAAAATACGGCCCAAGAAATTCTAAAAAATATATATATTTTTCTTTATATAAATATATATATATATATATATATATATATATAAATATATATATCTCATTCATGTGAAATTAAGCGCAACTTGCAAACTGCCTGCAATGAAAATTTTAACAACAATAATGAAAAACGCTTCAAATAATATACAAAGTAATATAATAACAAACATATAATTATTGCTTTTGAGTCTTTCATAATATTTAATAAAAATAATTCTATAATGATCTATAATAAATATTTTTGATTAGGAAGCGTATTTGCTGGCAACATTTTCATTGGGAGCTAAAAAAAAAATTAAATGTTAAGTTTATTGTGTAGTTTTAGGCGAAAATTGCAAGTTTTTTATAAAAGTGAAATACGTATGAAATAAAATTTATATAACTGGCGAAAATACAAAATTTGTTTACTTAAATCACTTGGAATATTCAAATATTTATTTGGCGCCAACAATTTAAATGCAAATGATCACACTTACGTTAAGTTAGCAAATGTCGTTGGGTTGAATTGCTCACTTAACGAAGCGTAACCAGGTGAGTACGTAAGCGCATAATGCTAAACGTAACGCAAAATGCGCAACATTAGCCCAAAATGAGTAACGTGAACGCACAATGCGCAACGTTAACTCAAACTGCGTAACACATTAAACTAATGCAGCATTTTGTTGCAAAACTCAATTTAAATCTAATAAAAAACCGAAACGAAATAGTATAAGTGATAAAAATGTGATGTTAAGTGTAAGTGCGATTGCGGGTAGAAAAGGAATAAAATGAATGCAAAAGGCTGCACTGTTTTGTTGAAGTCGCGCGTACGAGTGTGTGGGCTGTATGTGTGTACGTGTGTGTGTGTGTGTGTGCCAAGCAGTTGAAAAGACAGTCCAAATTCGCTGCAGAGCCAAAATAAACGCGCAAAAGATAAAAAAGAAAATATAAACATAACACAAATGTGCGAGAGTGCTATGAGTAGTCGCAGAAATCTGTGTTATTGCCATTAACCTAGTCAAAGTGGGGCGGGGGGGCAATAGCCGCCATACATATATATGTAAACACAGAGAGCAACGCGATTTCAGCTGAACGTTTTGATTTTCTCTTTTGTTTTTATATTGTGTTAATTTGCGCCCTTGCTCATGTTTGCATGCGCGAGTGTGTGTGTTTGCATGTGTGGAATTTAGCAACGCCTGCTGGCATAAAATTCAACCCCAATGCCCCGACTCTAGCAAACAACAACAACAATGCCACCACCACAACGCCAACCACCACCCTCTTGCCACAAAAGGCAACAACACCCTCTCTCTCTAACGACAGTGAGGCTGAAAATTGACTCTCGGTCGAACGAAGGTGATGGCGACGTTTTTGTTGTTGCTCTTGCTGGAGTGTTAAGCTAAAATAACAAGCAGCAGTGGCAGCGGCGCCGTAATTCAAAAACTGTCGAAATGAAACGGCTCTGCGCTCCACTTGCTGCCCTCTCTCTCTCTCTCTCTCTTCCGCTCATCAAATCCACTGTGATGTGCTCCCGTTTGTTTGCCCTCTCTCTGTCTCTCTTGTGACGCTTATTTTGTCGCAGCGACAGTCAAAAACTTGAGCTCCAAGCGCGCTGTCCTTTTTATGTGTGGATTCGTCTATATATTTATATATATATATGTGTGTGTGTCCGTGTTGAAAAGCCACAAAAAAGTGGAAGAGCAATGAGAAGCAAGTGTAGGCATGAGATCCAATAGCCAGTAATAGAAATTTGTATTGAACGCTACACTAAGAAGATAAATCTATTATGTGTTTGGCTTTTAAATTTTAAAGATTTAATTGCTCTGTTGCATCAATTGTTAGTTTTTTAAATTTGCGCAAATGCGAGTGCTGGATAACACCGGCCGGCAGCCGTTTGGCAACACTGTTACGCTATTGTTTGCCGCTGTTGTGAGCAACCCTGCGTGTGTGTGCCGCACACGAATGTGAGTGTGAAAGCGTGTGGTCGAAAATTAAGAACAGCAACAAAAATGTAAGATTGAAAAACGGCTCTCTTTGTATGAGTATAGGGCAGCAGCAGAAGCAGCGGTAAAACCAAAAAAATGCTCGCGGGGGAGCAAAGCAAATTGACAGCAGCAGCAGGAAAGCAGCGCAGCCGCTAAATTTTTTGCCGTCGGTCGCGTCGCAAAACTTAAATAAAAGAAAAAAATAACGAACGAAACAAAAATAAAAAAAAACTAAGAAAAATTTCCATACCCAAAAATAACCAAAAATTTTCAAGTTTGACGTTTTTATGGTGTGTGAAAAACGAGACGGGAACAGGGCGCAAAGGAATAGGCCACAACCTGAAAGTAAAGCTAAAGAACAAGGCACAAGCAGAAGAAGAAGCAGCACCAAATAGCAGCCAAGAGTAGTCGAAAGCGAAAAGCGTGCAAAGGCGAAAGGAAAAAGGTCAAAATGTGTGTGAGATAGAAGCAGAAGAAACATGGAATCAGTGAAAATGGAGCAAAAGTGAAAAACTTGTGGAAAAGCTAAAATTAATTTTTTTTTGTTTTTGTTCACGCGCGCGTATTTGCTTAATGTTGTGTGTGAGTGCATGTGTGACTCTGTGAGTGCAAGTCTGAGTGAGAGAGGTGCCAGTGCCAGTAAAGCGAGAGCGTGAATGAAACGAAAGGAGGAAGAAGCGAGAGGAAAGGGAGAGAGAAAATGATTTTTTTTAAAACGCATTTACTAATTAAATACAAATATGTGAATATATTTTTGATACTCGCGCAAACTTAAAATTGCACAAATTAGAAGAAGCAAGTGACGAAGAAGACGCATAAGACGACGCAGAACAAGAATAAGAAGAAGACGACAAACCAAGCACTTGATGAACAAATTAAATAAAGGAAATCAATAATAATAACAATAACAATAAAGAAAGAAAGAAAAGAAAGAATAAAAAACAACAATAACGCTATTAATTGTTTCTGTGCATACTGTTGTTGTTGCTGTGTGCATTTCTGTGAAAAGAAAAATCAAAAAGAAAAGAAAAACCGTTTTTATAACTTTTTTTTTTGTTGGTTGGTTGGCCAAAGCGGCACAACAACAACGCGACAGCGGTAGAAAATTATGTGGAAAGCCAGCGTATGCGCCGCAGCAGCAGCGCTAAACAACGTCGCAGTCGACGTCGCAGCAGCCGCCGCCACCGCGTGGAAAGCAACAAAAAGCACCGCATGACCGACGTGAAAAGCAACTAGCGATAAAATTGCTTTAAATAAAGTGAAACACAAACAAATAATAATAACAACAACAACAGCAGCAACAACAACAACAAATACGATATACAAGTAGAAGTAGTTAAGCAGAGGAAGAGAAGCAAAAGCAGCAAACGACGACTACGACAAAGAAGAAGAAGAAGAACCACAAACAGTGAACGCTAAACGCACACGCAAAAGGAAAATACACAACAACAAAAAAGATAGAAAAAAAAGTGAGTGAGATTAAAAAAAGAGACGGAGAGAGAGAAACAGAAGAAGCTTAGTATTTGAAACTCTCATTCTCGCATTATTTAAGAAAAGGAGTCGAGCTTTCCAACAAAAAATTTGTTGCTTGTTGTTGTTGCTGTTGTTGCCATGGCCAGCATCAGCAGCAGCAGCAGTACAATAAATGCAGCCAGCGTCAACAGCAGCGTCGCCACAGCGCTGCCATCACTTTTTGCCGGCAGCGGCAGCACAACAGCAACAACAACAACAAACGTAAACGTTGCCGCCAAAGATATGGACGGACTGATTGCCATCAATGATAGCGCATTATCGCAACAAATCGAATTTATACTACAAGATGCTCCCATGGAGCAGGATGACGAGCATCAGCTGCAGCTTAATATGGCAGCGACGTCGGCAGCAGCAGCAGCGTCGGCAGCGGCAGCGTTAAAGCTCGATAACCACCCACCGACAACAAATGCAACAATAACGACAACAACAACAACAAACAGCGCTTCCCCATACATCAACCATAACAACAACCATAGCAGTAGCAACAACAACAATAATAACAACAACAACACCAGCAACAACAACAGTTTAAGTGTTGAAGATCATCAGCAACTGTTGCTGCAACAACATCGCGCCCAACAACAGCAACAACAACATCATCTGCTTAATGGACGCCGCATCATCATCCAATCAACAGGCGCCAGTGGCGCCAATAACAACAACACCACCGTTTTATCAGCCAGCGACATTAAAGAGGAACAACAGGAGCTGGACGATGAACCGGAGGAAGAGGAGGAGGAAGAAGATCCCGAGTTGAATGATGAGAATTTGCAGGATATCGAAGAGGAGGCGCAGGCAGCCGAAGCTGATGAAGAGCCCGAAACGGCGACACATTTGCAACATCATCATCATCAGCAGCAGCAACAACATCATCATCATGCACAACACCAACAGCAGCAACATCATCATCAGCAGCAACATCATCAACATCTTAACCAACAACATCTGCAAACGCAGGTCAAACTGGAAATGGATGATCTGCCGGATGAAGATGATGAAGAGGAGGAGGATGAGGATGAACACATGTCGCAGCCAGCGCAGCAACAACAGCTCGAGGTAAATATTGCACCAGACATTATCAATAGGACAAACAATTTAAAAAATGATACAAATTATTCTGAAATCAATAAAAAAATATTGTATTTTAATTTTTAATCAATTTACTTTTTTTTTTTATCAAACAAATTATGTGATAAAAGAATGATTTATTTTTATTTATTTTGATTTTTTTAAAACATATTTATTTAATTGTAGTAATTAAAATTTGCAATTAAAGTTATTTTTTGAATTTAAAAAAAAAAGGTTGCAATTTTTTTACTTATTTCTTTATATTTCTTATTTACATAAAAAGTACTTATTTACATAAAAGTATTTTTAATTGATAAAAATTAATAAACCAAAAAATTAATAAACAATTGTTTTAATTTATATTTAAAAAATTATAAACGTTACGGCGCCTAACAAATAGTAGACAAATTGTAATTAACTAGTCGCAATTACTAAAAGTATTTCAAGAATTGATTAGAAAAATGATTACTTTTGATAGTTTATAATTATAAAATAATTTCGAATCATTAAAGATATTTAAAATAGAAAGTAATGTTTAGTTTTTGATAGTTGCTTAATATGAAATGAAATGCAGCTAATAAGAAATTAAAACAAGCCAAAGTTATCTATACTTTTTAAACATTCCAATTTAAAAAAAAAAAAATACTTGCTAGAACTTTAATATAAATAAAACACAATATAATGATTACTATTTGAAAGCTTCTTCTTGCGAAAGTTATTGCTAAAATTTTAAGAATATTTAAAAATTTAATCAATGATTACTTTTTGATATTTTTTAAATTAAAACAATTAAATGTTGTTAAAACACTAAGTAAGGATTACTTTTTGGTAGCTTCGAAAGTAATTGCAAGAAATTGACGAATAATATTAATAAATAAATGATAAATTTGATAAAAAATTTATTTTAATTAATAAAATATAACAAAAGTACCAAGCACTTCTTATGAAAGTAATTGCAAGTAATTGAAGATGGTAAAAACATAAATCAATGACTACTTTAAATTAAATAAGATATAATTTCAAGTAACTAAATATAAATAAAACAAAAAGTATTAATAACTTGTTTATGATTTTTAGATAAAAACAAATAATTTCCAGTAATTAAATAAATTTGCTTTGCTTTTTTATAGTTTAATTGCGATAATAATTACAGATAATTAAAACAATGTTATAACAATACTTTTTCACTCGTATTTTGCAGACACTCCAACAACAACTGGAGTACTCGACAACGGCACAGC
Source organism: Drosophila limbata (assembly GCA_963924055.1). Classification (NCBI taxonomy): domain Eukaryota; kingdom Metazoa; phylum Arthropoda; class Insecta; order Diptera; family Drosophilidae; genus Drosophila; species Drosophila limbata. The sequence continues at coordinate 31,018,770 of OZ001351.1, forward strand.
AATTGGTGTTGCCGGCGGGCAGCATTGTGAGCACCACGACGCGCGCGTTGGCGGTGCCGGTGTCGGAGGCGGCGTTGGTGCAACTGCAACGACGTCCCGTCTACATCAGCAATGCGACAATGAGCAGCTTGGCGGGGGCAACATATGTGAGAATGCCAGCGGCAGCTGTGATCAGTCGCAGTCCGATGACGGTGTTGAATGTGGTGCAACAAACGGGCGGTGGATCAACAGCACAGTTGATATTGCAAGCGGCAACGGCGGCAGCAGCAGCAACAACAACATCAACAGCGCCACAACAACAACAACAGTCTGCAACAGCAACAACAGCAACAGCAACAGCGCCGTCCCCCAACAATGACCAGCAGCAGCAGCAGCAGCAACAACTAGCGGCAATTGCAATTGCCCAACAGCAGCAGCAGCAACATCAACAACAGCAACAACAGCAGCAGCAGCAGCAACAACAACAACAACAACAACATCATCAGTCCATCAAACCAACGCCTGTTGCCACAAACACTGTGGCAACATCAACAACCAGTTATCAGTGCATGGAATGTGTCGAAAAGTTCGATTCCAAGGAGCTCTTTGACATCCATCGCAGCGGACACGCGAACAACATGAAATGCGCCATCTGCAACATGGTCTTGAAATCACTGAAAAACTATGAGAAACATTGTTTACGCTGCAAGCCCTACGAGTGCCAGATTTGCGGTCGTGTTGTTCGCTTTCGTCCCAATTTCATCAAACATATGCGCGTGCATACGGGCCAGCAATCGGAGAGGCATAAATACAAATGCGAGGTGTGCCACAAGGAGTTTATGAGCTTCGAATACTTCAAGGTCCACAAGAAGATACACAATGAGAACGTGAATCTTACGTGTGAAATCTGTGGCAAGGTGTTTAGTGCACTTGCCTCGCTGCGTGGACACTCCAAGCTGCATTCGGGCGTCAAGTTGCACAAGTGAGTAACCACACTCAAGTTGCTCAAGTAATTGTTTTGACAATGACAAAATTTCACATACATCTTTTTGAAATCAAAACAACAAAAATTTGTTAATTTTCAACAAGACAGATTCTTTATACTATAGATTGAACCTATACAATATGGTCGTGGCATTCAAAATTGGAATTCAAATTGAGCTGCGTTTGATATCTAGTAACCTACATACCAAGTTTGAAGCCTCTAGCTCTTTTAGACTCTGCGATTAACGCGTCTATAGGATGGATCAAAATAATAGAAACGAGTCACTTTGACATTTTAAACAAATTTTTGTTATATGATAAAAAGTTGCGCTTGACTATAGAATCGAGTTGATTTGTTAAATTTGAAAACATTGCTAAAAAAAAATAAGATAATATTAAGCAACTGAAAAGAAAAAGAAATCTTTTTTCCCCCTCAAGTGGGAAACCAGTTTAGATGGTGTTCAAAATCGACATAAATTGATAGTACAACTATTCAAGAATATGTAGCTTAGGTTTCAGCACGAAATTCCAAATAGTTTCGAAGATATGAGCACCTACGTAAACACCTGTCCATACAGTGCCCAAGCGAGCGGTTTTTCAAATGCGTTTTTCTCGAAACCACTTTTTTTTGAACTTGCTGGAATCCTAGCTCGAAAAGTTTTTGACGAATCGATCTGAAAATTTGTGTGGATATTTTTTAATCAAGTACCTAGAATATGAACCAGCCAATTCACTGATATAATTAGGTAAAACATTTTTTTATGTAAGAAAGGTGAAACAAATTTTTTAAAAAAAATTTAATTTTCTGGTTCATATTCTTAAAAAATTAATGATTTCGATCAAAACTTCGACCTCCAGCTGTCCCGCAAGCAGTCAAACTTTATTTCGATTGTCAATGTACTTCAGCCTCTAACTTTACTAAAATTTTAATGTGTAGTTCTTAATATGAATAAGCTATACTCCAAGTTTCAACGAATTTTAATTATTCTTTTTCAGTTAAAAGAAATCCCAAAAAACACACGAATTTCGGCCTCCTAATCAGTGATGCCAAATATTTTCTGAAAAAAAAGACAGAAAGTACAAGGAAAACAGGGGAAAAAATGAAAAATAAGAAAAAAAAAACGGCATTTTTTTTTTAAATTTTTTTTTAATTAATCTAAGAAGTTTTAAGGCCTCTTCAATGTTTCATACATCTGCATTTTGATGTTACATTTGCAGTATTTGCTAAATGCTTTGTTGATGTCCGATTCATAACGACTGATCCATTTTTTTAAATCCGGCTGCTGGAGCCAGCAATCGCAAAACTTTTGTTTGTAAACTTCTTTGGACATTTTCGCACAATTTTATGAACAATTTTATGCTCAACTTTTGGCTGCAAAGAGTATCGAAATCGACACACAAAAAGGGATGCCACATTGTTTAAAGAAGATCAATTTGAGTGAACATAAAGAAATTAAAAAAAAATAATCTAAAGCTAGTGGACGCTGCTACAGTCGAGCATACTCGACTGTCGGAGACCCCGTACTTACTATGGAAAAAAAGTATTTCATATTAAGACTTGATTTGTGACTGATCGTTCCTATGGTAGCTATATGATATAGTGATCCGATTCCAATCAAATTTGGTCAGGATGCATATGATCATCCCATATGCATATACTGTCAGTTTGGTTGAAATATCTCAAACAGCAAAAAAGTTTTCCATACTACGACTTGATTTTCAACTGATTGTTCCTATGGGAGCTATATGATATAGTGGTCACATCCAAAATCTAAAACAAACTCGATCTGCTTGCAATATTGACGAACCTACATACCAAGTCTGGAGTCTCTAGCTCTTATAGTCTCTGAGATCTAGGCGCTCTTACAGACGGACAGACGGACGGACGGACAGACGAACATGGCTATATCGACTCGGCTGTTGATGCTGATTAAGAATATATATGCTTTATGGGGTCTGCCACGCCTCCTTCTGCCTGTTACGCACTTTTTTTTTTGTGACTAAGTTAATAGTACGGGGTCTAAAAAGGCCAGATTTTGGGATAGAAGAAGTTTGGGATTTTTTTCCGGCTGAAGCAGTTTAAAACCAGACATCTATCCGAAAAAAGGCCAATTTGGCATCACTGCTCCTAATCTGGTTTCCCCCTTAACTCGATAATTTTTCGAATATCAATCGAGTTAATTAAATCGATTTTTATGAAAAATCGACGACAACGAATCTCATTATTTTTGAATATTTTTTCCCGATTAGCAAATTTCAAAATCATTTATTATGAAAAGGGAAAAGAAAAAGATTCTTTTTTTTTTTTTAAATAAAGTATGTGAATTATGTAATTTGTCAAAAGAATTACTTGAATCACCGTGCAATTGTATAAATATTTGCTCAAACTCTATATTTGTGTTGCAGATGCGATGTCTGTGGCAAGGGATTCGGCCAACGCTACAATCTGAAGATTCATGCGCGCACGCACACGGGCGACTTTCCCTTTGAGTGCAAAGTGTGTAAGAAGAAGTTGCACACGCAATCCTCGTTGCAGACGCACATGCAGGTGCATCTGCGTGATCAGCCCAAAGGCAGCAGCAGCAACAACAACAACAATACCAGCAGCAGCGCCGCCAGCAGCAACAACGCCACCAGCAACAACAACAACAACAGCATCAACAGCAACAATAATAATAATAATATAAATGCTGCAACTGGTGCTGTCAAAATTGAACCAGATTTGGACAGACCAAGCACAAGTCAGCAGCAACAGCAACAACAACAACACGATATGGAGTTGGATGAACAATCGGGTTTGAGTGATGAGGAGCATGATGTTGCCTCTGTTCATAATAATAATATTAATAATCGTTTAACCACCGGCGAGGATTCCTCCAATGAATCCTCATCGAATGCCTCACTTCAGCATCCGCTTTCCTCCTCAGCCAGCTCATCGCACTCGCAGCAACAACACCAGCAACAACAACAATATATTGTATCGACGCCCACGCGCACTATTGTTATCAAAAACTATGTGCAACAACAACAACAACAACAGCAGCAGCAACAACAATCAACAGATGCAACAACAACAGCAGCAGCTGCTGCAACAACTGCTGGTGCCAATGGCAATTGTTCGAGTGTGCTGCACACACAGGTCATTCAAAGCGGTGCAGGCACCAGCAACGGCCATCACATCATCAACAACACCTCCTCCACTAGCAGCAACAGCAGCAGCAACAACGGCAACAACAACAGCAGCAGCAGCATCAGCAACAATATCTTGAGCAATGGCAATAATAGCTGTACAAACAGCAGCAGCAACAACAGCAATACAAACAGCAGCAGCAACACCGGCAGCAACAATGCTGCAGTGCCAGCAACAGCAGCAGCGAATGCTGCCAGCAGCAATCTAGCCCAGCAACTGTTGCGTAAAACGCCCATCATACATTCAACGGGAACGCTTAGCTCGGCACTGGCAAGCGTTGTCCAACAGACGGGCGGTAAGTAACGAGTAGCAAGTGACGACTAACAAAAAAATATAAATACTGGAAAAGACAACTTGAACAGTTTAATTTCAACTCATTAAAAGAGAGCGAGTAACTAGTAGCGAGTGACGAGTAATATCCAGCGAGAAACAAAGAGAGGGCAAAAAAAATAAGCTACATTCTTTGAATAGTATAAATAGAATAAAAAATTGCGAGTAGCGATTAATAACTAGCGAGTAACGAGAAATAAATAGCGAATAGGTTTAACAACATATTATCGAGCGACGAGTAGCGAGTGACAACAAATAATGTAAAGACAAATGTTGTAAAGAATGGCGAGTAATAAGTAGCGAGCTACGAAGGCAATTAAGCAAAAGAAAAACAGATGCCAATTATGATGATGACGAGTAGTCAGAAATAACTAAAAAATAAATATAGTAGAACAGAACTTTATTAGTTTTATTTCTATAAATTAAAAGAGAGTTGAACGAGTAAAAAATAGCGAGAAATGAAATTAAAACTGAAAAAGCTTTAGGGTTTATTAAATAGTGATTTAAAGAAGAATGTCGAACTATGAGTGACAATTAACGAGTAATAAGTAACGAGCAACAAAAAATAAAAAGCGAAAAATACAGTTACGTTATTCCAAACAATTAACGAGTGACGAGTAGCGAGTAACATATAAACAAAAATATTGCAAAAGACAATTTAACTAGCTTAATTAGAAAAGAGTTGAACAGCGAGTCACAAAAACCAACGAGTAACAAAAAGTGAGCAGCAGAAACCAGAAATCTTGAACACCCGGTAAATAAAGGCTACAAGAGGCTAATAAGTTTATGGCAAAGCAATTTGTAGGCAGATCATGTCAAGTAGGAAAGATGAAATGTTCACACAACATGGTTGAGACAATTTCATAGTGCAATAAGACGGCGTTTTACGAAATTCGACCTGTAAGTGGGTCAAAGTCGGGGTCAAAGTTTACGAAATCGCTTAGTATGAATACGTTTTTGGTTTCTTAAGATATCTCAACCAAATTTACAGATAATATGTTTGGGACTGTTTCTTAGATCCTGACCAAATTTGGTCCAATTTGGATGTCTATATCATATAGCTGTCATAGGAACAATCGGATGCAAAATAATATTTAGAATCAGAAACTCTGTTGTCGTGTGAGATATCATAACAGAACTCACAGATTAACTCTTCTTGTTAAATTTGGACTATTTCAAATTTAGCTTTTTTCCCGCCAAATCACTAAATCTGACTTGACTTTAAGGGATTCCTTAAACTAATCGGCTAACTTGCGGCAAGTGAAGGAGTGCTTAGGAGATTCTTGATGACAAATTGCGTTAGATGAAACTGGTTAACATGCATACACATAATAATAAAGTCTTGTCTACACATATATTTGCAGTTGGTTCGTCGCCGTCACAGTCGCCATCATCTTCATCGCAATCGTGTTCCTCCACCGTGCTGGTGTCCAAGGCGACGGGTGTGCCGCTTTCCATAGCATCATCTGCAGCATTGGGCGGCTTTACAATAATTCGCAGTACGCGAAACCATCAGCAGCAGCAGCAGCAACAGGCGCAGAGTAACTGCAGCAATCAGCGTGTTGTGGCAGCAGCAGCAGCAGCTGGAGGACAACAACAGCCACAACAACAACAACAACCGCAACAGCGTAATAACCACCGAAACCACCACCGACGTCGTCATCTGGCGGATATGGACGACGATGATGATGATGACGATGATGATGAGGATGATGCAAGTGTGCAATTGCGTGCTGCCACCAATGGACATCATCATCAGCATCATCAGCAGCAGCAGCAGCAGCAGCAACAACAACAGCAACAAACGCAACAGCAACATCAATTGAATCATAATCATAGCCACAACAATCATAATCATAATCATCACAATCACAATCACAGTAATAATCATCATCATAATAATCATCATCACAATCATCACAGTCACAGTCATAATCATCATCATAGCAGTAGTCATCACAATCATCATCATCATCACAATCACAATCATCATTTCGATGATGATGATGACGATGAGAAATCATCACCGTCCCTGGCAACCGCAGCAATCATCAAAGTTGAACCGAATCTCTATTCAAGCGGATCTGGCGATAATTCCAACGATATGTTTATTAAAGAGGAAGTTATGTTTGAAGATTCAGCCGCACCGCATTCACCACAATCGCCGCCAAGTTCAAAATTTCGTATATCGAATTTTGATAGCGATTTGGTTGATGATCATGATGTCGATCTAAATCATTCGCTGCCACCATATGGCAATCTATTTGAGCCGCATTCAATACGGGATTCAATCCCAGTCCAATTATATCCAGATGATGATGATGATTTTCGTTTGGATCACAGCTCCTTGGGTGGATTGCACAATACATCGTCGTCCACAACCGATGGGGATTTCATTAAAAAGGAATGGGTATATGGCAGTGCAACGAGCAGTTATGCCATGAATGGCAAATTCGATGATGATAGCGATGCTTTGTGCGATGCCGCCAATTTCATTTACAATTGAATACAACACAGACACCTTACATATTTAAAAACTCTTTTATATAAATAAATGTATATGTATATGTATATCTATCTATATATATATATACATATAGTAATTTGCTATCTCTGTCGCGCTCGTGATCTTAACGTGATCTTAAACTAAATCAATGTGTAAAATGTATTTGTAACTTGTATTTTGTAGTTGTTTCTATAATGGAAAACGCGGTAAAAAAGAAAAGAATGATGCAACTGTCTCTATCACACACACACACACACATCCAACACACACACACACAGTGTCTGTCTGTCTCCCTCTTCTACTCTCTCTGTCTTTCTGTGTCTGCGTCTTGTGTCTGTTTCTTTTTTATATTGTTTACTGTCTATATATATATATATATATATATATCCCTGACTCGCTCACACATAAAACACTCCCTGTCTCCCTCAGACACTCTGTTGCCGTCTCGCTCTTTTGCACGCACTTTACTTTTTGTGTTAAGTTGTTGTTCGCTTTGATCTCGTTTGATTTTGCTCGCTTTTCTTTAACAATTTGTTAAACATACTCGATTATTTAATTTGTAGCGAATATATACACACTTATACATATATATATATATTCCTGTACAATCTGTATATTCTTTTTTTAATGCGCCGCGTGCAATTTTCCCTCGAAATTTCCTTTATTTTTCAGTATTTTTGATTTTATTTTCACATCGATTCTCAATGCATCAAAAAAAAAAAAACAAAAAACCTAAAAATATCCTTAAAAAGTTATATATTTTTTTTTTCTATTAAAAATGTCAGTATTTTTTTCTTCCATTGCCTCCCCGACCACGCCCCCAACATACACACCCTCTATATAGTATATATATAGCATATATATACAATATATAATTATAGTTAATATATAGTTTTCTCCTGTTTTATGTGCAATTCTCAAATACACACGCCCACCCTGCCGCCCCGCCCCCTACGCTAACACAGCTGCTTTATATATATATAACCAGATATATATATTAATATATATATTGAAAAAAATATGAAAAAAAACGAATTCGAATCATGAGCTAAAAAAATTAAGTGAAAATTTATTATGATTAAAAAAGAAAAAACTTGAAAGTTTTTTCGTGCTTTAAACTTAAATTGAAATTATTGTGGTTTCCTTAATTAGCTGCTAAGTTTTTGATTAATTAATGATTTTATATATATATTTTAATAATTTGCATACACACACACACACACACATAAATACACTTACATGTCTAATATATAATATTATCTAAGCACAATTTCATATATATTTTTTTTATAGTCTTAAGCTCAAGAGCATGCTTTATATACACACACACACACAAGGCAACTCTATATAGTAATATATATATATAGTCTATATAATATTTATAGCTGCGTTCATGATCTTAACATAAATATATAATACATATTATATATATGACTTTATATTTTTGCATTTAATGAAATTTGAGTTCTAATCTTTTAATATTTTGTGTTTTCTTTTTTCTTTTGGTTTCTTCTTTTGCATGTAAATTTCAATGAAACAACACTTTTATTAATTATGTATTATAAACTGAGAAAAGAAAAGGAAAAAATCTATAAATATATATATATGAATATATATAAATACAAAACTAAACGAAATTAATATGAAGGTATACTACTAAATAAATAGTATGGCAAGCAAAACGTTTACGAATCTGCGTGGGCAGCGAGAAACGTAACAAAAGTTTTAGCGCAAATTCAAAAAAAAAAAAAAACTAAAAGAAATCATATACAAGCATTTAATGTTAATCGAAAAAGAAATAAAAGGAAAACAAAATAAGAAACGTTTAAGAAGTTGAAAGTAAAAGCAGAAGCAAAAAAAAAATAGTTTTTTGGTTCTCTTTTTTAGAACAGATAAATATATATATATACTAATTATTATTATTATTATTATAGTAGTTGCAAATGTTAGCTAAATAGTTGCTAGAGTAAAATACAAAACAAAACAAAAAATAAATAATAATAATAATGACAACCATGTATGTTTTGCGTTTCTGCTTTGTTTGCGTCATTCTTAAACGTTTTTTGTGTCGCTTCGTCGAAGAAATTAATTAAGCATAATCGTGTTTGTTGTTGCCTAACTTTTGTTTGTTATGCTTAAAAGTTAATTGATTATATATTGTTGCATTTAAACAATGCTCAACACACACACACACACACACATACAGCTGCAATTTTACTTATGCATTTTATGGCTTGCTGATTTAAACAAGGCCTCAACTCCGACCCACATTCACATCCCCCGCCCCTAGAACACTTCGAATGTCTTCCGCACCGTTTTAAGTTAATCTTTTTTTTTTGTAAAGATGAAGGACGACAATTGTTAATATAGCGAGGAGAGATCAAGAAGAAGAAGAAGCATATACGTCTGCCAGTTGGGATACATTTGAAAAGAACGTACAAACAAAAAGAAAGTTTAGTTTATAGAATGAGCAATAAAACTAATATAGTTAAACAAAAAATCAAAGAGCAAGAAAAGTGTTGTCTTCGGCCTGTCGAAGCTCAAAAACAAACCCCTAGCAGAAGTATTCCAAACAATGTCTCGAATTTTTAGCTGATGCACACTGTCACAAACATCAGTTATAGTGAACCAATCGATTTGATTGCAACACACAATGCAAGCTAACGTTTTAAGACGCAACTGTTCCAAATTTCAGCAACATAACTCCACTGGGAGCTGAGTTTACATAGTTCAGTTGAAGAAAACATTGGTTATAGTGATCCAATCGATTTGATTGCAACACACAATGCAAGCTAACGTTTTAAGACGCAACTGTTCCAAATTTCAGCAACATAACTTCATTGGGAGCTGAGTTTACATAGTTCAGTTGAAGAAAACATCAGTTATAGTGAACCAATCGATTTGATTGCAACACACAATGCAAGCTAACGTTTTAAGACGCAACTGTTCCAAATTTCAGCAACATAACTTAACTGGGAGCTGAGATCACATAGTCCAGTTGAAGAAAACATTTGTTATAGTGATCCAATCGATTTGATTGCAACATACAATGCAAGCTAACGTTTTAAGACGCAACTGTTCCAAATTTCAGCAACATAACTCCACTGAGAGCTGAGATCACATGGTCTACTTCAAGGAAACACAGAAAATCAAAGGAAAAAACGCTGCTAGGGTAAACAATGAACAATTTCGATCAATTCGTAAACTGTGCACTGCCCCTCAGTAATAATTTTGCACAACAGCATAGTGCAAGTAAGAGTGAGTGAGAGAGAGACAGCAGAACGAGTGAGTGAGAGAGAGAGAGAAGCAGTTGAAGAAACTGCGCTGCGGACAGTTGTTTTTTTTGTCTTATTCATAAATACAAAAAAATACCGAAAACCAAAAAAAAAGTAAAGTAAAAAACACGAAAAGAACTAATTTTTGTATATGGAATCTATTTTATATACTGTAACTAGAAGAAGAAGAAGCATGGCAGAAAAAGTTGCAAAAAAGAAGTAAAGAAACTATCTGTATCTCGCCCCACTGTACACACCCACACACAGACACACAAGTCCCCCCCGAAACTCAAAGCTGAAGAAAAGCCAATGAAAATGTGGAAAAATGAAAATAGTTTGAACAACTCTTGCACCCCAGAGCGAAAACAAAAACAACACAAACAACAAAATGAAAATCTCAACGACTGCGCACATTAAAAAAAGTGAAACATTTTTTGTATTATATTTAAAAAACAAAAATGAATTTAAAAAACAAAGAACTTTTCTTAAGCAAATACGAACGCTTTAACTTTTATAATATTAATAAAAAACAAAAAAAAAGAAGTGTAAAAGTAAAAGAATGAAAATGCTATTTTTTAAGTGAAAACCAAGCCACAAATTTCAAAAAAAAAAAATGGACTTGGACGCCAAATTTTTCTGCAATAACAAAAATTATGAAGAAAAGAAAATACTTAAATATGAGATATACATATATGAAAAGAAATTAAACTTTATAGGCATATACATACAGACATGCATATATATATATATATGTACAAATACACGCACACACTCACACACACACACAACCAACAGACACAACATTAGACAAAGCGCAATATTTTATGAGGAAAAAAATAAACGAAAAAAATAATTAATAATTAACAACAAATTGTTTTGAATCGGTTCCAAAAAAAATATCAACAAAATAGAATTGTCTTAATTGTATTAATTCTTTTGTTAATTTATAAGTAAATGTACCTAACAAAATCGATAGAAAGCAAAAACTCAATTGAGATGAAAAACTAAACGAAAAAACAAAAATAATTTACAAACTTGAGATGTCTTCGATTTGTGTGTGAGACAAAGCTGGATGGGTTTATAAAAAAATATTGAAAATTATTATTAATAATAATAATAATCATATACACACACGTACATATAGCATATATACATACATGCATACATATACATTTAAATAAATGTGTAGTTTTGAACTAAACGTAAAAACAAATCGCATAATCTTCTAATAATAATACTAATAAACAAATTGTTTTTAATGGCCTAAGATTTATAAAACTTATTAAAAACAAAACAAAAAAAAAATAAAATAAAAATTTGTTGTTAGCAAAAAAATGATAGAAAACTAAATGGAAAATAGCACAAAAGTCGAATATATACCCTGTAAAACTTGAATTTTGTTGGAATTGATTTTTTGTCGTTTCTTCTCCTCTCTCAAATTTTGTTGTACTTATTTTTCTACATAAACAAAAAATGATACAAAAAAAAGAAAACAAAAAAAAAAACACAAACTAGTAACTGAATACAGTACGAGTTGAACACGAAGTTTTTTAAAGCATTTTCGATAAATATTAAAAGGAAAGAAAAAAACGAAAAAGAAAAATACAAAAAAACAACCAATAAAGCCGAACAATTTCAATCTGAACAAAACCTAAAGCCCACGAAATATATATATATATATATAAATATACATATATATATTTAAATAAATTATATAGATCTATATATATATAGAGAAGAGGCAGCAAACACAAAAGCAACAAACATATTTATATATATATTATGAATGTCTAGTCGTATTTTCAGTATTATACAAAGCTAAAAAAAAAAACAGAAAAAAAAATGAAATTTACGTGAACAAAACAAATTTTTGACAAAAAAAAAAAAATATGAAACGGTTATAAATAACAAAAAAAATTATATATATAAAAAAAAAACAATTAAGTGTGTAGCGTGTACAATAAAAACAATTAATAAAAAAAAATATATATATATGGTAAACAATTTTTAGAAGCATTTTTAACAAATAACAAACTTAAATAAAAATAAAAAAACAAAGAACGTAAATGTTTATCGTAAAAAATATATAAAAATAAAAGCGTACATATATTAAATTAGTTATATATATATGTAAAGAAATACATATATATAAATATGATATTACAAAAAAATAAAATAAAATAAATGAAATGGAAAAGAAATTAAACGAAATGTGTCTGTTTTTAGTGTTAGTTTTTTGTGTAAGCTACCGATTAAAAAACCGTAACAAAATTCGATGTGTAAAAGCAAATTATATAAATAATATACATATAATATAATATGTATATTATAGTATGATATATCATATTTATAGATTAAAGAAAGGCCAGAAAATCATGTCAAAAAACTCGCGCTGCTGTTATACGTATTTATGTTTAAAAATCAAAATAAAAACATGAAAAAATTATTTAAAAAAAAAAAACAAAAAAAAAACTATTGCAATAAAGTCTTAATTATTATTATTTTTTTAAATAAACATTTTATTTGTATTTAACTATAAATATATTAACATACAGCAGAAACATTTAATTAATTTTTTATATAAATGTATTTATTATTATTATTAATAATCTTTAATTTGTAAACTCTCTTTTTCTCTCTTTCACTTAAACAACAAAATATATAATTTTAAACAAATACATATATATACAACATATTTTCAAAAACCTTTTTTGTGTTGAATTTATTTCTCTTCTCGGGCTCTCGTGTGGTTCATATCAATGTAATAGTTATAAAAACAAAGAAAACAATAATTAAATAAAAAATATAAACAAATGTAGTTATAGTTTATCTATGTAAATGACATTGTATGTAATTTTTAAAACAAACAAACAAGGAATGAAAAATTAAATTAAAAACCAATCAATTTGCCTAATTTGCTCAAACAAATCTAATATAAATAATTAAAAAATATATATAAATAATAAATAAATAAAAAAATTATTTTTTTTTCTTACTTCTTTTGTGTTGTAAGTTTTTAATAGTTGAATTTTAAAAGCATTTAGTTGAACTAATGAAAAGCAGCCCCCAAAATAAAAAACAATGATCATTAATAAATTACATATATTGCAAACAAAATTCTTGATAACGAAAACGGTATATTTATTAATTCATGTGCAGCAACAACAAAAAATGCAAAATGAGAAAAAAAAACATTTAGTTATTATTGTAATTCCGTGTCTGTGTGTGTATTTCAGTAATTAATGTAAAAAAAAAATACAAAAAACAAACAACAACAAAACTCACAAAAAATCCAACAAAAAAATTGAAAAAAAAACGATACAAAAACAAAACACTGAACATAAAACATAATGAAACTAGCGAAATAAATAAAGTGAAAACATTAAAAAAAAAAAATACAAAACTTTCTTTACTGCTTGTGGATATAAAACAGTGGTGTCCAAAATGACAGAAGCCCAGCCCATGGAGCTCTTAATTCTGCCGGCGTCGCAGCCGACACACGTACAGATAGAGAGAGAGAGAGAGAGAGAGAATACGTGTGTTCTATAAATAGTACTTTCTGCGGCTTGTGCTCTCACGACTCGTGATGCCAATTCGGCCTTTTCGGACAGATTTGTCTTGTTTTTAGCTGCTTCAGCCGGAAAAAATCTCATACATTTTTTTATTTGAAAAAATGGCTTTTTTTAGATTCAATTAAATTGAATCCAAAAGGGATTCTATACTGTCAATTTTGGAACTTTTTGAAATTGGAAACGATATAAAGATGAAAACAGTTTCCCAGTGCGCCAAAATTCAGCTCTTAAAATGGGAGAATGTTGAAAATACGTCAAAATTGAGTTCGAAACAAACAAATATCGAGACTCTGCAGGCAATAACCCTTTTTCAAAAGTTGACCGTTGACATGGTCTAATCCAAAGTAGAAAGAGTTTTTAGCCAAGCTAGTTTGGTAAAAACTAAATTAGGGACCGTCTAGAAATAGACACGTTAAATGCCATTTTGTTAATTGGGTAAATGTACATTATAAGATTTTACAATTATATGCATATGTTTATTTTGTCTTCTGCAGATTGTTGGCATTCGTAAAAACACCATTAGAATCAATGATCTGTTTTAAAAATCTTGGATTCTAAACATTTCTATCCAGCCCGTACTGAAATTTATTCATTAGACCAATGCTCTAAAATATCAGGTGTGCTATCCTGAGCTCCTTTTTAAATAATTCGCAGAAATTTTTAGATCTTCGATGTAAACTTTATATACAGGTGTGCTACGGAAATCGCTTCCACTTGAATTTCATTTCACTGTGACACAGACAACTCAGCAGAAAATCTAAGTCATCGCTCAATCCGCTGTCGTCCGATGCCATGAGAAAAATGTCACAATTATTTTTTAATTTTTTCATTTAAATTGAAAATAAAAATTATTCTTGAATTTTTATTATAAAAGTTGCAAAATAAAAATTGAATGCAAATGTCTTTTGAACTGGAAGGTGTACGAGTATTTCATTCACAAGGGGGTGGTGAGGGGTGGGAGGGTAACGCCGCTTTGACTCTCCTTGGCCATGCCTTTGTATATACATGTCACTATTGGAAATATTCAAAAGACATTTTCAGTCAATTTTTATTTTTCAACTTTTATAATAAAAATTGAAAAATAATTTTCATTTTCAATTTTTAAAATAAATTCTTAGGATAAAAATTGAAAAATAACTTATATTTTTAATTCTTAGGATAAAAATTGAAAAATAACTTATATCACTGCGGACGGCAGTCCGCGCTAGTGACGAAAGCAGCACGAAGGGTGCGAAAGGCGACTAGCATATATACACAGGAAGAATGGAAAATTTGCTATGACTGTCCGATCAGGTCGAGTTATATACCGATCGAAAGGTATCAATAAAACTTACAAATGTGCATACTAAGACTTTTGAAAACTCACCTGGTTCGTGAGATAAACAGGTGTAAGTGGGAGGGGCAAAATTTAAATAATTGGAGCAAATGGGGCCGTTGGAGCCTTTCTGAATTTTTTTATATTTTTTTACTATTCTAATGAAAAATACGCGTCGAATGACACCTCGATTCTCAAAATCCGACCACTGGTTCAAAAGATAATTAATTTTGAAATTTTTAGTGGCCTTCCGAAAATGAGATGAAAAGTCAGTTTGTCTGTTTGTCTGTTTGTCTGTTTGTTTGTTTGGATCAAATCGTTAATTTAGCTTAAAAGTTTGAATGAGGACTTGTTCCCGCCCAAAAATATAGAAACGTTTGTTCTACGACTTTTTCGAAAAATCGCTAGTTTAGCGGGAAATCGCTAAAAACCGCTAAAATTGAAACCCCTATAGCATCCAAACGATAGAAGCTACAGATGTGATATATACATCGTTGAAAAGGTATTTTGAAGGGCTTTTAGTCATACCTTCAAAGTTTTTTTTTTAAGTAAAAAGGTAAACAGCTACAGGTGAAATAAGGTATTTTTTCCCACATTTTAGCGATTTAAGAAAAATCTACACATCAAATCACTTAAAAATATGTTATATGTTATAGGCAATTTTATTCCGCGTCCTTTGACATATAACACATATCTGTTAAAATTCGTTTGGGCAAGATATAACATATTAACTGAATATACCTTTTACCTTTACACTACTGCTTGTACATATGCAGTATGTACACTGCTTGCAGCGTAATGCGGAAATAAACTGCTTGCAAGTGGTGAATTCTTTTAGCGGCAGATAAATCATTTTATAATCAAAATATAGAAACGTTTGTTTTACGACTTTTTCGAAAAATCGCTAGTTTAGCGGGAAATCGCTAAAAAACGCTAAAATTGAAACCCCCATAGCATCCAAGCGATAAAAGCTACAGATGTGATCTATATATCGTTGAAAAGGTATTTCAAAGGGCTGTTAGGCATACTTTGAACTTTTTTAAGTTAAAAGGTAAACAGCTACAGGTGAAATAAGGTATTTTTTCCTACATTTTGGCGATTTTGAGAAAACGCTAGTAATGATTTTTTCTAATTTTGCATGTATGTTTGTAAAAGGAACTAGTGTTGCCAGACAGTTTGTTTTTGCTTGTACAAACAATAAACACCTTTTGACAAAGTTGTACCGTCAACAAATATTGCAATTTTCAAAATTTCTGATGTATTACTCCAAAATTTCTGATATCTTATAAAAAAAACCTCTTTACGAGGTAAAAGTCTAGTGACGAAATCATTTTCATGCACCAAAATTTCTGATATCCAATTTTGTGACGAATAATATTAAGGTTTACTTATAAATTACTAAAAAAAAAATATTGTCACTCGGCACTGCGCAAAAAATAAATATTTATTAGATATGAAGAAATTAGCGCAATGTGCCGAGTGACAATATTTTTTTTTAGTAATTTATAAGTAAACCTTAATATTATTCGTCACAAAATTGGATATCAGAAATTTTGGTGCATGAAAATGATTTCGTCACTAGACTTTTACCTCGTAAAGAGGTTTTTTTTATAAGATTTTTAATTACTGAAAAAAAAATTAAAATAAGAGTTAAATTGTAATTTTTAAAATTGTAATTTAAATTGAAAAATATAAGTTTTCTTTTAATTTTTTTTGATAAAAAATCAACAAATTACTTTTATTTAATCTTCTATCTATATATATAAAACTCTTTGTCCTGACTGACTGACTGACTGAGAATCAACGTGCAGCCCAAACGGTAAGAGATAGAGAGCTGAAATTTTTACACAACATAGATGAGATAATTTCATCGTGCAATAAGACGGCTTTTTGCGAAATTCGACCTCTAAATGTGTCAAATCGGGGTCAAAGGTCACGGAATTGCTTAGTATGAAAAACTTTTTTGTTTCTTAAGATATCTCAACCAAACTCACGGATTATATGTTTGGTACTGTCTCTTACATTCTGACCAAATTTGGTCAAAGTCGGATGACTATATCATATAGCTGCCATAGGAACAATCGGATGCAATCGGAGATATCCTAACAAAACTCTCAGATTAACTTTTCTTGCCAAATTTGGACTAATTCGCTTAATTTAGCTTTTTCCCGCCAAATTTAGCTTTATCCCGCCAAATTTAGCTTTTTCCCGCCAAATCACCAAATCCGACTTTTTAGCCAAAGTTCAATTGCAAGGAAAAAAATTAAGGCAGCGGACAGCGGAAGCTAAATATTTCCGGTTTTTTTTTTAGAAAAAATGCTATATTATATAAATTTGTTAAAACGGGCAACTAAATACAATGTTGCGAGCGAAGCGAGCAGGGGGCGTAGCCCCCTAGTAATTTATATTTTAGAAACTATAATCGTTACGGTCCCTGTCGAAAAACCAAATTGTAAATTTCAATCTTTATCATTTAATTGACTTTTCTTATTATGATTAACTTAACTGAATTTTTCATAGAAATCGATGAAATTAACACAATTGATGCTCAAAAAAAAATTATCGAACTAAAGTACTTGTAACTCGATTCTAAGTTGTCGATTTTTTTATCAACACTCTAAATTCTTTTTTTACCCCAATGAATTTTATCTTGATCTAAAAACAGCGTTTAATATAAATCGATTGCAAATAATGCTATGATCTAAAAATCTAGAGCTAGTCTTGTACAAATTTCCGTTTTTGGCTAAACGAATCACATAATAAACACTTTTTATATCAACCAAGTGGATTAATGATCTAAAAACAATTGTCTAGCATATATGTTTAATTTTGGCTAAATGACTCAATTTCCATTTAGATAATACACCTATATCCTTTAGATCAATTGTCCAATTGGACCAGAATCAGGATTCACATTTCTGTAAAGTAAGAAAATCGGAAAAAGGTAAGAATAAAAGAAGTCTTTGCAAATTCGTTTTGTAATATTCAATATTTATTATATAATTTGCTTCTCATAAACTGTTTTGTTTTATATAGTATACATAAGTAAATATATAATAATTATGTTAAGAAAAAAAAAGGTTAATTTAAAACTAATTCAATGTGATTGTGTATTTTCTTATATGTTTTATTACGGTTTTTTTTTTGTATGTTTTTTGCTTGAATTTTGAGCTTAAAAAAGAAATTGAGTGTAAATATTAAATTTGAAATTTTGTTCTCATGGAAGTACATGTATGTGTGTGTGTGTGTGTGTGTGTGTGTGTGTAAGTTAAGGCCATTAAATTAAAGTTTCAAATGATTTGTTTCTCTTTTTTTTTAAAGCTAAACATTAAGTTGAACCAAATTAGCTGAAGGATTCAAAATGATGTACAAACTAAACTATGCATATTATGTGTGTATGTATGTATGTATGTGTGTGTGTGTGAGGCGTATGTATGCATGTGTGTGTGTGTGTCTATAGTTATGATTTTCTTATTTGTTTGTTTTTAGTTTTTTATACCAACACCAAGCGATTGCACAATTAACCCGTTGTTGCTTACAGAACTATGCAAAAAAATATATATATGTATGTATGTGTGTATATATGTTTATTGTATGCTGTATTCTGTATGTGTGTGTGTGTGTGTGTGTGTGTGTGTGGATATTACTAACTGCAACTTAAAAGCAAAATGTCTCGCATTATTCAATTGGCGAAATGTGAAAAAAATATGAATTGAAATCAAAAGCGAATCGAAATCGAAATCGAAACGCATTCAATCAAAATCAAATCAAAATTATATGCTGTTCAGAAACAAAAGCATAAACGCCTTAAAGTAGACTACGTTTATATATTTTATATATTTAATTATTATGTTATAGCTTAATTAATTTTGTTGTTATACATTTTCTACGTGTTGTTTGTTGTTTTGACTTTGTTTTTTTCTCAGTACAATTGTTGTTTTCATTTAAGATTTCAACAAATAATGCAAAGTTTTGTTGTGTTTATATGTGTGTGTTGCTTAAATCTAAATATTTAATAATAATTAAGTATGTTACATAAATCTTGTATTGTTTTTCTTTTGTTGCGCTTTGACTTCATTTATGAACAGCATATATTTAATTAATCAATTACATTGTTTACACTTAATTAATTACATTTAAACTTAGCTATTAAGTAAACTTAGCCAATGTTTCTTATGTTTCATTTTCGTTTTTTTTTTTTATGCCTCTTTACAATGGATTCTCGTTTTTTTGTGATGTCTTCAAAGATTTCTAATAATAAATACATACAATGTAATTGTTGTTAAATGTTGCTTACGTTCTACAATGTGTAAATTGTGGAATGTGTGTTTTTTGTTTTGTTTTGTTGTAAATAAATGCAATTGTTTGCAGTTAGTTCAATTCGCTAATTGAATTAAGGTTGATTATCAAAATTACACAAAAAAAAAAAAGAAAAAAATATTCAACTTATATTTTTAGAATTCATCATTTATCGTTTTTCTCTCTTTTGTTTGTTGCTTAAAGCATTCGCCTAAGAACTAGACTTAAAAAACTTAAACTACAACAAAATGTTGTAGCCAAAAAAAATAATAATTATAAAAATAATAATAGAAAAAAAAACTTTGACTAAGTGTTTAAAAATAAATGATTTTTTTTTGAGCTTGCCAAAAGAATTGTTTGTTTTTTTTTGTTCATTTTTTAAGAATTATTTTAAGTGTTTTATATAAATTTGCACAGCAAAGTGTTAAAAATGAAAATGAAAAAGTATTCGAAATTTTCCTTGAGCTACACTAGTCTACAACTAAGTTTAGTCTACAACTAAGATATATATAAGTGATTTATATATATATATATATGATATATAAAGTATTATACATGTACAAAACATAATCTCTCCATTTTCGTGGGCAGTTTTCATAAAACTTTAGTGTCACACGTTGAACAGCTTAAAGTTTAAACATATTTCTAATTAGTTTAGCATATTAAATGTACGTTTGTTTTGTTTTTGCTTTTTTTTGCGCTTAATTTTAGTTGAAATTAAATTTAGATACGAGTTTCAGTTGCTGTTTTCAATTATGCACCGGCATCGGCAGTTGACCGAGCAAATTGTTCGCAAACTGTGAGTTGGTGAACTTGAAATGACGCTTGTCGTAGAATTTCAGCAGCGCCGGCGAGAACGGATGATTGTCCTTTAAGTGGAGATAGTGTACTTCCGGTTCGCAGGTGGTGTGACCGCACTCCTCGCACACGTACATCTGCAAAAAGCAAAGGAAGCGCATTTTATTATTATTCCAAATTGTAAAACTTCAATGTTCAAATAAGAATTTGACGTTAGAGGTATGGAAATGAATGTCAAATTTTTAACTATATCGAGCCCTTTTTGCGGATATAACGTAAGCGACAAAAAGCTAATTTTACAGGAGAGAGTATTTTAGAATTCGTTAAGTGGATTTCTTCATGTCTCGTGTCGCTTACGTTATAATTGACATGCCAATATCTCCGTTAATATAAGCAATTAAAGTTTTATAATTTGGGTGTAGATGCTGTTGGTATTTTTGAACACATTTGCATTAAAAAACAAATTTCGGAAAAATGTCGCTTACGTTATATCCGCAAAAAGGGCTCGATATGTTAAATTAAATTTATATGTACATTGAAAAAACGGACCTTAAATTATTTTAAATTAATTCTATAGACTTGCTGAGTTTTTGAATTAGTTTACTATTTATATTGAACTATTTTATAATGCTGCGCTATTTGTTTCCAACTAAATACTATAATATTGCGCAGCACATCAAATTTTAACATAATATTATGATTACTTCTGACTTAATAAAACTGAACCACTTTTGAACAATCCTATTTCGGATAACTTTAAGTTAGAAGAAGTTTACTTTAACTTTTTAAAACATCTTGCTGCTTATTTGGCTTTATATTAAATTCATATTTTTTTAATTCTTAACTATTTCTATAGACTTTTTGTTAAATAATAATTAATTATCCATTTTTATTTTAAAATGTATGTAAATTTATAATAATAAATTGTTGAATGCACAAACCAAAAACAAAAGAGTTGAAATTAATTTTTACAATACAAACTGAAAATAAAAGTTTATTCCATTGTTTGTATCATTAAACAAAAAATGTAAAAGAAAATTAATCTTACTATTTTTGTTGTTTTTGTGCAATTTTTGATATGTATGTGCATTCAAAAATTTAAAAAAAAGTGTTGAAATTCGTTTTTATAAAACAAATTAAAAGTAAAGGATTTAACATTTATTTAAGATGTATTTTTACTAGTTTTGTATTTTTTTTATATTTTCCCTGATACCAAAAACATCAAAATATACAAAATATATAAAAAGAAAAATGTATTTTCTTTTTTTTTCTTTTTCATGATTCGAAAAATATCGAAAAAAAAAATAATAGAAACCGTTCTTTTTGTTATTTGCATTTAATTCTTTTTAATTAGTTAAAAAAAAAGAATTTAAATAAATTTGAATAAACAAACAAAAAAGTTTCTGTTTAAGCAAACCTAATACGTCATGAAAAAATTAATGAAATAACTAAATAAATAATGAAACAAAGGTTAAAAAAAAGTTTCTGTTTTCAGAAAACCTAATCCACTATATTTAATTATTGTTTGTTTTTGTTTTTATTGAATTAATCGATAGCTCACCTTGGCACGTCGCTCCTTGTAGGCATACTTGTGTTGGACACTGTGCACCTTCTGGCAATGCGATTCGAGGGAACAGCGCTGCGTGAAGCTCTTCTCGCACAGATTACACTTGTAGGGCCGCACACCTGTGTGTGTGCGAGTGTGACGCTTCAGGTCGAAGGTGTCGTTGAATCCCTTGCCACAGAAGGTGCACAGATACCGCTTGATGTCCGAGTGGCATTTCATGTGGCGATTCAGGAGACGCTGCAGCGAGAACGTCTTCATGCAGACGCGACAGACGAACTTGTTGTTGGCGTCCTCGGCGCCGCTGTTGGCGCACAGATTGTCGCCTTGGCTGCTGCTGTTGCTGCTGACGCTGCTGCTGCTGTTGTTGCGATTGTTGCTGCTGCTGCTGTTGCTGTGATGATGATGTTGCTGGCTCAACGAATGATGTTGCGTTGCAACTGCTGCCGCTGCTGCTGCGGCTGCGGCTGCCACTGCTGCTTGCTGCAACGTCTGTTGTTGTTGCTGCTGTTGTTGTTGTTGTTGTTGCTGCAGCTGTTGTTGCTGCGCATGTTGTTGTTGATGCTGCGGTGAGTGCTGCTGCTGCAGTGGCGAGTGTTGCTGCTGTGACTGGTGATGTTGCTGCTGCTGCTGTTGTTGCTGCTGCTGCTGCTGCTGCGATGACGGATGGCCATGCTTGAGATCATCGATGCAGTCCATGTTGCTGCTGCGTATGCGGTGGTGATGATGGCCTCCTCCATGCGCATTCTCAACCGCCAGCGGATTCTTAATGCCATGTCCTCCATTCACAAACTCCAGCTGCAAGTCTGGCGGCAGTCCCAACTGTAAAAGTTACACAAATGATTTAAATAAAATATAAAACTATTTTAAACAATTAAACAATGAGACGAGCACACAAACAAACACAACAAACAAAACAGTTGACGACACATTTTGGAAGGAAAGGCGAGTAGAAAGTGGAGCAAAAGTCTAGATCAGATGTGACTCACAGTGTTCAACTAGCTCTTTCCGTTTGGTTTGACGACTTGAGCTTTCCTTTATAAATTCTGACAACACTTTTTGAATTAAAAAAACAGTAAAACTGTTAGAGTGCTGTTAATAGCAACAGACGTGACTTTAACAGCGCTGAAGCATATAATGTTAAATTAGTGGTCGGCACCAACAGTCATACGCTTGCATTGAGTTAGTGTGCATTTTGCTTCGCCTTAAAAGCGACTTAACAGAAACATATCATAGCAGCGACGCAGTTTATACTGTACGTGTGCAGGCAGCGCTGCGGCAGAGAAAAGCTCATGCGCGGCGTTTAGGGTTATTTAAAGATGTAACTACCCAATAACATTGTAAAAGCTTCTTTAACAGAAGTGCTTAAATTGACAGTAAATTAGACAGATGATTAATTACACTGTAAACTTTTATATAACAGAAGAAAACTCAGGGCCGCTTTTTCAATGTACACATACATTTTATCTAAGTTTGAAATTTTACGTCAAAATCTGTTTTCAATTTTACCAAATATTTAGACCCGATTTTTTAATGTCTAAAAAGGGTGTTTAGTAACTGTTGAGGTGATATTTTAAAGTGAAACGCATATTAATATATGTATGTCAAATTTTAAACAATATAGTAGATCAAATTTTTAAGTACATTGAAAAAACGGCCCTCAAACTCAGCATTGGCTTTTCATAAAACGAATGCAAGCTACATTAATTAATTTTAAAATTCACTGAATGTTACTATGAATTTTAAATAATCGTCTATAACTGTTATCGAGTAGTTAACAATGGTCAGTTAATAGTTCCTACAGATTCTGTTATTTAAACAGAAGACGACTGTTAGTAACAGAAGTTAAATTAAAGAAGTTACAAAAACTTTTCTCTTTATAAAAAATAAATTATTTATTTAATATTCTCTAACCAAACAAACACAACACAAAACAACGAAACGAATAAAACAAAAGAAACGGGAGTAACAAACAGGAAGACAGAGGATGCAAAGAGTAGGAAAAAATACGTAGACAAATCACAGCTACAGGGTTGTCTAACAGCATGAAACTCTGTTAAACCGCCGTCTTACCCGCCGCTGTAGCATTTTGCTCTCGTTGAGCGCCGAAACCGTTTGCGATGGTGGCAACAAGCCCGCTGCTGTTGCAGCTGCAGCTGTTGCCAGTGAACGCAACGTGGTGCGATGCACGTGTCGCTGCGGCGGCAACTGCGGCGATGCATTAACAGTGGAGACAAATGTTACCACTGTGGAGCCATAAGCAGCTGCCTTGGCACGACCGCCCATCCTGAATGGGTTGCCACTGTTAGCAGCAGTGTCGTTAACAGTGCTGTTAACAGTGTTGCTGTTCGATTTGCTCCTAGTGCTGAGCTTGCTTTTAACAGTCTTAACAGTGCTGTTGTTAGTGTTAACAGTGTCACTGTTAACAGTGCTGCTATCGCTGCTGTTAACATTGATTTTAGTATTAAGAGTGCTGTTACAAGTGCTGTTAACAGTGTTAATGTTATTGCTGCTGTCAAGCTGACTATTGTTGCTATTTTGAGAGATGTTGCAGCTATTTTGGGACACAATGTTGCTGCTGTTGTTGTTGCTGCTGCTGATCAGCAAATAGTTGTTGTTGTCGTGTGCTGTTGTTGCATTCGCAACGTTTGTTGTTGATGTTTTCACCGTTATGTGTTTGGGAATTTTAAGAAAACTTACGCTTTGAATCAACGGCTTTGTATCGAGCAATGCGGCGGCAGCAACAGCTGCTGTGTTCGCATCCAATAAATTGGAGCTGCTGCTACTGCTGCTGGACATTGGGCGCAATGCTGCCACAGCAGCGGCAGCCGCAGCCGCTGCAGCAGCTGTTGTTGTTGGCGACGGCAGCGATAGATTGCTGTTGTCGTTGTGATGCTGCAGCTGCTGCTGTTGTTGTTGCTGCTGCTGATGGTGATGATGCTGATGTTGTTGTTGATGCGCATGTTGCTGAGAGTGATGATGTTGTTGCTGCTGCTGATGGAAGTGATGTTGTTGGTGCTGCTGTTGTTGTTGTACGTGATGTTGCTGCTGTGCATAGAGATTGTGTTGCTGGTAAGCATGTTGTTGCTGCTGTTGTTGTTGCTGCTGCTGGTGATGTGCATGCTGCTGCTGTTGTTGCAGCAATTGTTGCTGTTGTGCCAGCTGCTGTTGCTGATGGTAGCTGTTATTGTTGTTGTTGCTACTGTTGTTGTTGCTGTTGTGTTGCATTTGCAGCATATTGCGCGTGGCATGTTGATACGAAGGCGGCGGTTGCTGTTGCAAATGTTGCTGCTGTCCACCGACAACATGTTGCTGCAAATGCGCATTGCCAACATTATGCGAAGAGTTGTAAACATTGTTGCCGTTGCTACGTGCAATGTTGTTGGTCAAATGTGTCAACAGATTCTCATGCAACACATCCAGCTGCGAAGCATGCGGTGTGACAGAGACAACATCATCTGAATCGGGTGTCAACGATGGCGTCGATACCAATTCAAAATCCTGACGATGATGCGGACTGTTGTTGTTGGTGTTGTTGTCATCGCAATCGTCGTCATCGTCATCAACACAACTGCGTTGCAGAAACGAACTTAAGTCCACAGCATCCGAGAGTTGTTCCAACAAGTGATCCGTCTGTGAGCTGAGCATCAATGTTGCCGTAAACTGCAGTGGATCAACGACGGCAGCAACACCGCCGCCATTCGGACACTGTGCAACATTGTTGCTGCCAGCCAAATCTGACATGATAGCATCCTCATAACCAAAGTTGCCACCATTTGAATTATTGTTGTGGTTTGTGTTGTGGTTGTTGTTGTTGCCATTCATTGTTGCTTGTATAATATTTTGTGCAAATGTTCCAATATCAATTTTCGCCTCATCATATTCAATATCGGGTTCATCTTTGAGTATAATGCCATAAGCTGAAGGATTCCCACCATAAAATGGATGTGTGGCAACGCCATTCGTTGTTGTTGTTCCATGCAAATTATGAAATTTGGAATTGGAATGAATTTCATTATAATTATTATTACTATTATTATTATTATTGTTGTTGTTATTGTTGCTGGCATTACCCAGGCCAAAGTTTAAAATATTATTACCATCTAAGCCAACAGCAGAAGCACCAACAATTCCACCCCCACCTCCTGCTCCTCCTCCACCAGCACCAGCTGCTCCTCCTACACTGTTATTGCAACTGTTACTGCCACTGTTATTGTAATGTTGTTGTCCTCCACCGGACATTATGTACGCTGCCGCTGCTGCGTTTTGTATTAGAAAATTCGAATTTGTATGCAATTGCAATTGTACGTTGTGGGCGTGGGTGGGCGTGGTCGCCTGACCATCGGCAGTTTGTCCACTTTTTAGACTCTCATAAAATGGCGGCAATGCACCGCTAGGGGGTGAATTTGGTCCGTAATTGCCGCGTCCGTCACGACCGCCGCCCATGCCACCGCCGCCGCCCCCGCTGCCACTGTTGAAGCTACCACTGCCGCTGCCAGCGCCGCTGCCGGGTGAACCAGCACTGCCGCCTCCGCCGTTGGCGCTCTGACCGCTACCGCTGCCGCCGTTGCCAAAAGCTCCGTTCGATGCCTGAAAACTTTGTCCGCTGCTGCTGCTGCTGCGTCCGTGTCCCGCTGCCGCTGCCAAAATACCCGGTAAGCTGCGCACAAGACGCGGATTCAATTGCAGAACACGCGCTGCCAAATAAGTGCTGCGTCGACGCGCCTCACGCACGCGTCGTGCACGCTGCAGTCGGTGTGCGTTAAGCTCCTCGTCGCTGTCGTAGCTGGCGCTGCGTCGCTTCGGAACGTGATAGTCGATCGGCTCCTGTTGTTCGGGTCCCAATTGCTCAAGATCGAGAGTGCGTTGATATAACAGCTCTCTGTCGCAGCGCTGCTGGTCGCGGTGCAGCTGCTGCTGCTGTGCTGTTTCTGCTGCTGTTGGCGCTTGCGGTGCGCGCTGGATGACGCTGCAGCGTACGGCGGGAACACGCGGTGGCGGCGGACTCGGTCGCTGCTCAGCTGTGGGTGGTGTGCTGCGCATGCGCAGCGACAGCGGCTGTTCTTGCGGCACTAACGGTTTTTCGTCCACTATCAATTTGCAGCCATCATCAGAGTCATCACTGTCGCTGCTGCTGCTGCTGCCTCGGCTGGCGTCGCTGCTGTCGTCGTTATTGTTGTCGCTGCTGCGCGTCGTCGCTTTGCTTGCCTTGCAGCTGACGTCGACCTCAACGTCTAGCGAGTAGGCTTTGCGTTGCGCCTGCGTTAAAACAACGCCAGCGTTGTAAAAACGCGGCTTTGGCGCCTCAATGCCAACGTCAACGTCGGCTTCGGCTTCTTCGTCTTCTTCTGCTTCGGCTGTCTGCTGCTCTGCAGATGTCGCTGTTGGCGGCGCAGTTGGCGGTAACAGTGACGGTGACGGCGACTGCGTTTGCTTTGGGCTTTGTTCGTTTTCTTTTGGTATGCTGCTGCTTGTTGTTGTTGTTGTTGCTGTTAACGAATTATCGTCGCAGTCTTTGCTATCTGTTGCTGTTGCGGGTGTTGGCGTTCTGCTAATGTTAATGTTATTATTATTAATGTTGTTGTTGTTGGTGGTGGTGGTGCTTGTTGGTATTGTTGTTGCTGCTGCTGTGGTGGTGGTGGAATTGAAGGTTTCTACAGAGCTGCCGCTGTTTGCTGCACTGCAGCTTAAACGCTGCAACAGTTCTGCCGGCGTTAGGTAATTTTCTGCAAAGAAAAATGATAAAAAATAAATTTCACAATTAGTTAAAATGCTGCAAGCAAAACAAAAAATAAATTAAAAACTAAACCAAATTGCACATCACACAAAACTGTTAGCTTTATACATATTTTACTTTATCGATCAGTTTCAAGAACTTGTGGAGAGAGAGCGTGACTTAAAATATTAAATAACTGCGAAAACGAAAACTTTTAGCCGAAACTTCAAAAGACGATCGAAAAATTATTAAACGGTGCAATCGCCACGACGATCTAATTCTAACTGTAAGCACATCTCCTTCTTCCTTTTGTCGTTGTCGAATTCCATTCTGCATGTGGACACACACACGCATGCATAAATACACACATATGCATGTATGCTGTACTACATATTTTCCAATCACTTGTGTCTCCTCTTCCTTATTTCGCGCTTCGCTCGAACCAAAAAAAACTTCATAACTGTAATTGGAAAGAGCTGCCACCCAGTTGCGTAAAAGGTTTTGCACTGCCAGTCAAATACACACAAAGAGTGAATCAAAAAAGTTATGCCGCAGCTCGAACTTTTTAAAATAAGAATGCCATTTTAATAAAACAATATTTGAAAATATATACAATAAACAAAATATTTGGAATGATTTTCATATAATCTCTTAACATCATGCATTTTATCTAAAATACATTTAATAAACCAACTTCTCAAAAAGTAATGTGATATTAAAATAAAAAACTTAACTTAAAATTAAAAAATCAATGAAAACATTGTCACTTATTTAAAATATCATGTTATATCCAACAATATAAATTTGGTAACTTCTTCAAAAATTACAAGTGTGTCATTTCTTTTGCTCTTCACAGTACATTCAAATGTCAGTCAGCGCAAAGCAGTGCAGAGACAAAGTCAAAGGCAAAAGACGCAATTATTTGGTGAGCAGCTGAAAATCATATTTTTAAAAGTCTAAAACTCGTGCAACTAGTGAGAAAGTATTAAATTAATAAAAAAACAAAAAAAAAAATTAATAAGAGAGAATCAATTAAATGCAATTGCAATTGGAATTGCAATTGCAATTACAAATGGCGATTAACAAGTGCAAGTGCGAGGTGCCGTCGAAGTCGCCCTCGGCAGCAAAGACAAAACGGGCAAAGACAAGGTTAGTAAAAGAAAAAAAACAAACTTGTCTTGGCTGTAAATCAAATTAAATCAAGTGCAGTAAATAATAGCAACAACAATTACGGCAAGCAGCAACTCTACCAACAACAACAGACAGCCCCATTCCCATTGCAATGGCAATCAAGTTGACTTAGCGTTGACGTCGCGTCGCTGCCGCTGACGGCCTGTTCTCTCTATGTGTGTGTGTGCGATCAAGATCAAGGCTTTTTGCAATTGCTTTGCGTGTGTTTGTGTGCGCTGTAATGCAGCGGCATTTGTCAATGAACAAGTTTGTTTGCGTAGGCGCTATTATTATTATTATTCATATTAGTATTACTGCTCAGCCCTTCATAAACATTATTTAATTGCATGCAAAGCGCGCAGTATCAATATTTACTTATGTACATATGCTACCATTTCTGTGCGTGTGTGTGTGTGTGTGTGTAATTTCAAATGCTTAACACGCACGCAGCGGCTGCGCTGTCGCTACCTCCGCTGTTAGTTTTTTGACTTTTGGTCATGGTCGCCAGCAAAGGCAGCGCTGGGCAGCGCAGTCGACTGAGCAGCTAGTAAATTCTAACTGTCGCACGCCACTTAACAGACACTGTTAACAGTCGCTGTAAGCCTTGGGCGGGCCAAACGTTTGATATTTTGACAAAAAAAACAGTGATTTTGCATAATTGATTGTAAATGCACAATTCGCTATGGTTGTGTATTTAACTAGCTTTTCTTTGTACATACAACTTAGTTGCCGTAAATTGACTGTAAAATGTTGGTTTTGCCATTTTCATAGTAATTAATGGGTTAATAGAGACGCCCGCAACTAAATTGCAAATGGCCACGCCCAACAACAACATGTTCATATGTACATCTTAATGGCGCGCTGTAAGCTGACAGCTGTTGTTTTACATATGTACGCACACACACATCTGTATTCAAATATGGAATTTAACATGATCGACTGCATAACGAGCTGTTAAAATGGTTTTGCTTTCAGTTTAGCCGCTGTTGCTGTAATTGCTGTAATTTATTTTATTGTGTTAAGGTCAAGGCAATTGTAAAATGCTTTATAATTACATATGTATGCATTACACTCAAACATGCATACATCATAATGAAATGCGTAAATATTTTGTTTGTGCTTGTTTGCAATGAGGAAATGAATTCCAGTTAAAATGTACAACAACAACATTAACAGAAGCGCTAACCTTGCCATCCAAAAACATTTATCAACAAGTAGTTTATCTGTAACTTAACAGCGCACTGTTAACTTCTAAGCTGATTAATGTTAAACTTTGCGCTCTTCTTTTGGGTTTCGTATTCTTCGCCCCCTCTCTTTTCTTTGTTTTTTTTTTGTTGTTTTTGGTGCGGCAAGTTCAATGCACGTTTTATCCTTTACAATAATTGATTTACATGTTTCAGTTTTATTTTTTGTTTATTCTTTTCGCACACCTTTTATTGTTGTGTGCATGAACTTTTAAGATATTCCCTCGCATTGTTTTTGTTTTATTGTGTTTCCTGCGCTCTGCCATTTCGTCTAGCGCAAAATGCGTCTTAACGAAATATGTACATATACACACACACAGACACGTGTACATGTGTGTGTATAGTACGTATGGAGGCGGAGATAAAACGAAATCAAAGCAAGTACAACAAAATTGTTGAGCGTGTGTGTGTGTGTGTGTGTGTGTGTGTGCGTATGCAAATGTGCATAACAGAGCCGCTGAAGTTGTTGTCTAGAATTTGTAATTCTTTTTTTTTTTTGCGCCTTGTTTTTTTTTCTGCTGCTTCTTTATTTTTATTTTATTTAGCTTTGCGCTAAGCAACAAATTTTTGCCAATGATTATGAATACTATGTGTAAGTTGAGCGTGTCAAAGCGCTATCTGTATGTACAGTGGTTCACAGCATATTTCGACCAGCAGCTAGAAAATATTTAATCTGGTATAGAAAAAAATATCAAATTAATATAAAGGCAGGTGATGTTTTAACTAATCAAAAAGAAGTTCACATATTTTTTGTATGTATTTTTTTTTTCAATACTGCTAAAAAATTTAAAACTAAAAAATCAACCATCAACAAGCAAAAAAATGCAAATGTTAAAAATATTCATTTTCTTTGTTTTCCGAAACTGAAATTATCAGCGTATAATAATTATAATTTTTGTTTGGCAAATTTATTTATTTAAAATTGTTTTTCTATATTAATTTTGAAAATATTGATTATAAGTTTTTGTTGATGTTTTTAACTTTTTCGCTCTTTTTAAGCATGGAAAACTACTTAAGTGATGAGATTTTTGTTGTTGCTTCAAGCATGTGCCATTGTTACTGTTATTGTTATTGTTGTCGTTGTACTTGTTGTTGTTGTTGTAGGCAAATTCCAAACGCATTCTACAGCTAACTCACATGTTAAATTCCCGACATGCACGACGATGACGACACTCTTCTCTCTCTCTCTCTCTGTCTGTCTCTTTCTGTCCACCCAACACCCTAAGCCTAAAGCATCGGTTTAAATCTTATTTTTGTTATTGTTGTTTATATTTCTGTGTGCTGTTCTCCAGTGTCATTGCAAATGCTAAGCACGTCGTCAAGCAGCTCTGCTCATATGTACATATAAACATATATACACTACGCACACACACACACACACACACATACTTAAATGCAAATGCGTATATATGTACGCATTAATTTTTGTCCACATATGGAAAGACAACATGAGCTTCAAGGGTCGCATTTTATGCGCTTTAACCCACAAGGGCTAAAGTTTTTTTCTGCAGAGTTGCCAGACATGTGCAATTTAGGAATTAAGACTCATAGCGTTGCCAGACGGTTGCGAATCAAAGCATAAATCTAAATTCAAGCTTAAATCTAAATGTTTTTAAACATTTTCAGCTATGCTAAGCATTTAATTTAGATTTAATAATTAAAATCATTAAACTTTCTTAATATCATTAAATTTTTGCTTGAGTTAGAATGAAATATTACTTTTGTAATATATTTAAGCACTTTGAGTTTCATAAAATTCACATACCAAATTTACTGAATCTAACTGTGTTGATAGTTGAGATACAATGGATATGCGTAGAGTTGTGTTTGATTATTTGGCAAGGATTGCGTCTTAACTCTTGGCACATCATTGATATATCTTTTAATAGTTTTTAACGCCAGTTATAATTGCTCGATTGCCGCTGCACTTGGCCCTGAGCTGAAAGCCAACGAATTGTAACCAGTTGAACTATACAGTTGACATCTTGACTAAACCGCATGCCGTGTGGCAAGTAATAGGCCTCACCCCAATAAAAAAAAAAAAAAATAGCCAAAATACCTATTGCAACCTCACCCCAAAAGCCACCCACTTTTTATTTTATTTTTATTTTTTGAGATTCGTAACATTGCCGGCTGTCCAGTTATTTAATAGAGCATGAAAAGCACGCAGCGTTGACAAGAGTTAAGGGGTTACCCCCACTTGTAGCTTTGAAAAAACAAAATTTGTTAATGTTGCATTTTTTTTAAAGTATATATAACTATCTGAGAATACGTTTATAGACTGAGATACAAGCGACTGAAATTAAAACTTTAAATCTAATTTAAATCTAAACTTTAACTTTGATTGTACGCCATGTTGTGAAAAATTTACATTTTTTTAAAGTCCTTCAATCAAACACTAATTTTGAATTTTTTGTATCTAAATCCATCGACATTTCTTGATTCGCCACAATTTTGGTCACCGCAATTCGCAAAATTTAAAATACAATTTCTTCAGCGTAAATTTTGTAACTTAATTATGTATTATTTAAAAACAAAATACTGAAAGGTAATCAATGTATGTACTTTAAGATATATTTCTCGTTTAAAAAGTTTCGTAGTTTTTGCAAAAAAAAAAAAAAAATGCATGAAAATAACCAATTTTCTTGCGCTACAAGTGGGAGTAACCCCTTAAAGGCGAGATACATAGAAGCGGAGCTTGGAAGGTGGGGCAAATGTGTGTAGTGTCAACGATTAGCCGACAGCTAATCAATTTTCTTGTCGTTTGTCGTATGTCGGAGTTGTTTCCCTTTATTGTTTTCGCTCTCTACGTTTTGCCAAAATGACAAGTGCGTTTTTTCAAACATGTTTGTGTGTGTGTGTGTGTGTGTGTGTGTGTTTTGGCCACATTTTGCTGCCTTGTGGCAGATGCACGACCCTTGTCAAAGCCTGGGCGAAATAAAAAAAGAGTTGAGAGGTAGAAAAAAAAAAAGAAAAACAGAAGGTTGCTTCCTGTTGGCCACCAAATTGATGAATGCATCCGTTTGAATTTGGGGAAATAATAAAATAAAATAAAAAAGGAAGTTCTACTAACAGGTGCTTTGACCAAATGACCTAATGCGAAACGCAACGATCCCTCAATCTAAAGTCCAAAGTCGTATCCAAACAAATTATGTAGTGCCGGTTTCTGTTCTGTTCTGATCTCTGTCTCAGTTGTCTGGTGTAAAAAGCTTAAGCAGCGCCCCTAATATTTGCAAAATTTTAGCAATTCTAATGCCAACAAAATGCCCAACAGGGGCAATGTGATACCCATCGATAGGGTTGCCCATCTTCTTCATTTCTTGCCTTATCCTTTTTCGGCTGAAATGCTTCTAACTTGCTTGAGGGCAGTCTATAAATTTATTGCCTAAGCGATTTGCGTTTAAATGAATTTGTCTCTAACGCCCCAGCAACAACAACAACAATAACAATAACAACAACAAGAAGAGTAAAGCTGTCTGGAATTCTTTTTTTTTTGGCTTCGGGTTTCTGGGCAGCTGTTGATAGTTCGATTTCTAAGGGTCCAAAAACGTTTTAAACACTGTTCAGGGCGTTCAGTTAAGGGGCCGTTCCAAGGTCTTTATTAGTCCATACACACACACACACACGCACACAGACACGATCGTTCTCAAGTTTCGGGCGCAAACTTTAAAATGCATTAAGTGGCATGCAATTAAGTTTATCGATGCGCTAAAATCAACCGAAGTCAACTTTAATCTGGTTTTTTTTTTCTTGCTTTCTTTCTTTCTTGCCTTCTGCTGCTTTTTTCTGCTCCTCTACTACTTCTACCTTTTCTTTGGGTGGTTTATAAATTATACATTATAAATGCCGACGCGTTACTTTTTGGCAACTTTATAATTTTAGTTGAAATTTAGTTACTTTGATTCTTGCCGACTGCGTAAGCAACGGAAAAACGTTAAACATACATTCTTGTAGCTGCTGTTATTAACATAAATGTTGTGCTGGCGCTGTTAGTGTTAATATGAAATTTCATTTGGGATAAATTGAAAAATAATATAGTGATAAATTGAAGTTTAAAGCATTTTAACAGCTATTTAACATTGGCTTAACATGACTGTTAAGAAATGAAGGCCAGAAGTTTTAAAAGTTAAACATATTTTTATTTTATTAGGCTATTCTAGATCTTTCTTACTCCATTTCTACATCTACTTTAGTCTCATTCTCTTATTCTCCAATTTCAATTCTCTGGCCGTCTTTTTCCCTCTTTCTTTTTCCCCCCATCTCTGCACAATTCAAGTTCGTCGCCTAAGTCTTTTGTTTTCCTTGTAAGAATAAAGTAAAAAATTGAAGAAAAAAAAGCGAATAAAAACATTTATCTTAACATTAACCCAGTAAATCCAAATTGAATGACACAGCAGCCTTGTTGACAGCCATCAAACGCCTCCCCTCTATCCTCTCTAACCCCCACCCCCTCCCCTTCACTCACCCCCCGGGCAATATCCCCCCTCAATACAGCTTTTTTTTAGCCTACACAAATTGTTAACTGTTTGCAGCGTTTGCTGCTGCTGCCGCTTTTCAAGGTCAAAACTGCAATGTATACGAGTTGGAATACTCGTATGTGCACACACACACACACACACACACACACACACACATATGTATGTGTAGCATTTGATATATCGACAGCATCCAAATGGCACAGAGCCCGATAGATTGAGAGCTGCAGATGTTGACTTGACACTGAGACAAAGACGCAAACTGAAGACAGAAGACAAGCGGCAGCAGAGTGAAGACTGCAGTAGATTGAGATTCAGAGACTTTTTCAGATATTCCAAGTTGAAGCGCTGGCCTCAGCTGCTGTTGTTTCTGTTGTTGTTGTTGTTGTTGTTGTTGCTGACAGCTTTCAAGCTCAAAGCGCGTCTTAAATTGCAAACCACATGCTTGACAACAACAACAACAACGACTGTAAGAACAACAACAACAACAACACACACAACAATTACAACAACATGTGCTACGTTTTGTGCAGCTGCTAATTACAGTTGTTTTTTGTTGTTGTTGTTGTTGTATTCCATCTATGTGCTTCAATTTGTTTGTTTATTGGTTTGCTTTATTTTTTTTCTCTTTTTTTTTGTAATTTGTTTTATTTTTTTTTATATGTTTTTGTTTTTGTTCTTTGCGGTATTAATGTCAATGTTAACCTTGCTCTGTTTCATTCTGGCTCGTTAACTCGTTTACATTGTTTATTAAGTGGCCAAGCTTTTAATTTTGGTTTTGTCTAGTTAGTTTTTTCTTCTCATATACCCTGCAATTGTTTTGTATTTGCAGCTGAAAGTGCAGTGTTTAATTTAAATAATTTGCAGGATACTTTAGAGTTTACTACATTGAAATGTGTAGTAATTGTATACAAAGTGTGTACAGGGTATCTAATATTCGACTCAATTCTGACATATGTGCTTATTAAGAATTAAATATATTTGTTTTGAATGAAATATTATTTATGATTTTATGAATTATAATAATTGTTTTTTTTTTGCACTTTTGAGCACCTAAACATTACAGGGTATTTGAGATTCAAAATACTTGTTCAAAAATAATCATACATAAATATTAGTTGTGCTTTTTTTTTTTTATTAATATACGATGGGGATTTTGCTTATGACTATGATATTTTTGGGATTACAGGGTATCTTTTTATAAATTTATATTGTTCTTAAAGTTTTTTTTTAACAGGACATCAAATATTTCAATTGACTTTTGCCTTAAACTTGATTTGAACATTAATTTATTATAGCATATAATTTAAATTGAAATAACATTTAAATTTCTTAATAAAATCGAATGTAAGGAATGTGTTAAGCAGCTGTTGGAATGATTGAAGCTTAACATTTGATTGTTGCAAGTACTTCTGAAGGCGTTGCACATCCACGTTTTGAAGGCTTGTGCAATTGTTAATGCATTTCCGTTAAGCACGTTGCACAAACAACAATGAAGTACGAAAATGGCAACGGGCAACAACAGGCAGCAGGCAAACAAAACGCAAATGAGTTTGTCAACATATATTTCTAATTCGACACGCTTCAAAGTGACCAATACACACACACACACACACACGCACAACAAACACCGCTTTTAGAATGAATATATTATATGCGTTGACCTAAATTGTATGACTTTTGCTGTTTGCCATTTAGTTGCAACAACAACAACGACAACTTAAAAAAATAATAATAACCATTGCAACTGCTAGTGTGTGTGTGTGAGTTGCACAAAGAAGCATGCTAAACAGCTACTAAAACACAATGCAACTGCAACTGCAAAAAAGCGCCAAAGCAAACAATGCGCTGAATGAAACCAAAAATTGACTGATTGACGGATTGACAAACTGACTAACTGAGACAACGTTGTGACAATGTCTCTCGCATGTGTGTGCATATGTATTTGTGCTAATTGTTACTGCCAATGGAAGAGACATCTAAAAGCATTACAAGTCTATTACTCCATGTATACGGATAAATGAAAAGGTTCAAAATTAGGTTAAAAAATGTGCTAAAAAATCGAGAAACTATTCTGATTATGAAACTATATATTTTTGTATGGGTTTATTCTGGTTAACTTTAAAAATTAAATATTTAAGTCGAATATTCTTGATTTTAAAACTTTTTTTTTTTATATATTAAGTTTTTTATAATTAAAATCTATTGTTTCTTTCTTTATATAAACAAAACTCACTATAAGAATATTTGTATGATATTTTAAAACTATTATATGTTTTGTAAATATTTTTTATAAAAACTATTATTGTTGAATATTAATTTTTGGTGTACGATCGAAAACTTAGTTTTAAACATTTTTTTTTTAAACTGTTTTTAGTTGATTTTTTAGTTTTAAATTATTATTAAAGTCATATTTTAGAAGCTGAAACATCAGACTAACAACCTGCATTTAAATTATTTTGTTATCCCTTTTAGATGTTTTAGATGCTGAAACTTGTTGGAAGTTGCTGTTTCAAATAAGCTGTGAGTCACTGTATGAACAAAACTGACAGCAAGAATGTTTGATTGTTATTAATTTGATTAAAATATCTAAAAATTGGACTGATTTATAGCTCTTATAAAGGATTTAATTAATACTTACTTTAAGTTTTTATGAAAAACTTTCTTTAAAAAATCTGCAAAGCTTTGCAAGGCCAACTATTTTATTTTGAAATCTGTTTCTTTTTCAAATTTAAATTTGTAAATTGTAATTAAGTATTTGGTCGAGACAAGTCCATTGGCTTATCGCACAAAAGTCATAGAACTGAGCCGTCAATTCGTGCTTGTCTCATTAACATTTACAATGGGGCAGCCTATTCTCCTCCTCTCTTCCCCCCTCTTCTTCTCTGCACTTTTCTTTCTACACACAACAAATCATTTAACGCAATTGCGTTAAAACTTTGCCCATTTTAAACAAAAGTTTCGTTCGTTTCAGCTTTAGTTTTGCGCCGTTTGTTTGTTTGATTTTATTTATTTTTTTTAATTTTTTTTGAGTATTTTTTTTTGCCTCATTTTTAAACAGTTTGTTGCACTTTTTGTTACAACGGCCTCGATCTCTTTTGTAGCTGTATTTGTTGTTTTTGCTGATGCGCTGCTGCAATGTGTAAATAGTTGTCAATTTTCGTCTAGAATTTAACTGAAACTGAAAGCTATTTTGTTGTTATTGAATTGCAAACACTTGAGCAATTAGAAATGGAAATAACTTTTGTGTGTTTGCTTGTTTGTGTTTTTGCAAGTTTGTTGCATTGAGTCGTCGGATACAACTTTCGGAATATTGTAGAAAAGTGAATCCAAATACGCTTTTTAATACGCTTTGAATCACTTAAATAATAAGATTTGTATACTAGAAAGATGTAAGAGATTTACTGCACAGTTTACTGTGTATAATTACTTTCATTACTGTTTTGATTTTATATAGTTGAAGATTTTATTTCTAAATTTTTATTTATATCTTAAAAGCTTAAAATTGTTTATTATTTTTAACTGATGTGTATTCTATTTTTTTTTTAAATTTAAAACAATTTGTTGGTGACTGCTTAAATAAATAAATAAACTGTGGAATATTTGGATTATTTTATAATTTATACTCAACTTAATGTTTAAAAGAGTTAGAATAATAAAATTAATTGGCTAAACATTCAATCTGTGATTTTGCTTGTGAAGAAACAAAAAAGTTTTTCATACTAAAGGTTATTTTGCATCCGATTGTTTCTATGGAAGCTATATGTTTAAGTAATCCGATTTTGACCAAATTGGATCAGGATGTAAGAGACAGTCCCAAATATACAATATGTAAGTTTGGTTGAGATATCTTAATCAACAAAAAAGATTTTCAATTCCATGAACTTTGAACCCGAATTTGATCCACTGACAGGTCGGATTCCGCAAAACACCGTGTTATTACACGATGAAATTGTCTCATCTATGTTGTGTGAAATTTTAATCCTTCTACCATTAACCGTTTGGCCTACACGTTGATTCTCAGTGAGTCAGTGAGTCAGGACAAAGAGTTTTATATATATAGATATTTTATATCTTTTTTTTGAACAGCAAAAAGGATGAATTGCAAATTGAAAAGTTTGCGTGAAAGTATTTAGTATATATTTTTATATACATGTAGATATATGGATGTGGGTGGGGAGCATTCTTTTTTTGTTGTTGCGTGCAGCAAACAAATTTGGGGCACAACATAACGTGCCATTAAATGCACTTGACTAATTGAAAATCAGGTTTTTGCAGTTAGTCAGACAGTCGGTATTATTGTTAACTTACATATTATTGTTGTTGTTGTGTTTTTGGGTTGGAAATGAGAAAACCGCATCTGGTTGACCTTCTCAACCGTTACAGGCGAGATGATTACAGCATCAGCCTTTATGCCATATATGTGTCAATATACAAACAGAGTATATACACATAAATATAAGTATATACATATATGTATATGGATGCAAAATATACAGAATTTAATAATGATAATGATAATGATGATGATGATGATGCTCATGGGCAACGCTTCGTTACATTTTAAATTGTTGTTGTTTTTTGTTTGTTGCCTCAATATTTATTGCCACACGGACGACAATTTGCAATGTTGTTGTCGTTGTTGCTGTTGTTGTTGCTTTAACTGTAAACAGATGAAATGATGCAGGCGACCCTTTGTTGCTGCCATCTACCTACCAGTTTTGACCCACATTTGGCTGCCACAACAACAACCAGATCAATGGAAAACAAGTTAAGCATCCCAATAACAACAACAACAACAACAACAGCAAGTCAAAAATTTGTATTAAGTAAACTCCCACTTACAACATTATGCATATAAATGAGTCTAGCTCTTTTGCTCGCTCTTCCTCTTCCTCTCCCTCTCCCTCTCTTGTTTTTTGTATTTTGTTACAAATATGAAATTATGCGTAAAATTGTTTGTTGTTGCTGCAGTTTGAATTTCAGTTTTTAGTCTTTTTTATTTTGGATCAAATGAAATGAGCCAAAACCGCAACAAAAGTTGTCGTCGTCTTGTGTTGTTGTTGTTGTAGGCTGTGAGTGTGTGTGTGTGTGTGTGTTTACTTATGACGTAACTTTAGCTGCGGCTGCTGTGATTACGGGCCCGGTGTTAATACAGTTAAAGCGGCGCCTAACCTTGAAAACCGGTAGATTTTTTTTTTTTTTTTACTCAGTTTTATGTGTGCTGTTGTGTGATGTGTGTGTGTGTGTGTGTGTGATGTGTGTGTGTGTGCCTTGTGTGCTTGCCTCTTTAAGCTTACAACAAATAATAAAGATAATAATAATAAATAAAAAAATAATATAAAAAAATAAATGCTTAAATTGATCTACATATATTTATTGGTTTATAAAATGCATTTATTTTATAATTTATTTAATTTATTTTTATAAATTTTATTTATATTTTTTTTTATACATATTTTCTTAGTTCATTTTCGTTGTCCACAAAATTTCACTTGGGCAGGCAAACAAAAGACTTAGGCAACGAACTTGATATTGATATTGAAATTGCTGACATTGCCAACTTTGATAGCGGTTGCCCCGTTGTCTGCGTGTGTGTGTGTGTGTGTGTTTGAATTGGGGTGTGGCCAAACACACACACACATACAAATTGGGCAACTGCACAAATTAGCAGCAATTTGACAAATATATATTTCAAGTGTTTGTTATTGAGACTTTAAGTGATGCCTCACGCTGTGCCCCGTGTAATATCCATATAATATTTAAAATTCCTAGACAAAATGACTTTAAAAACTGTTCAAGTATAAGTTTAGGCATATTTTGAATTATTAAAATTGCGAAAATCAAGAAAAATCATAACTCATCTAACTAAACTCGGAAACTAGAAGAGTTGAGGCTATGAAATTTGGTATGTGATTATAGAGCAAATAGTTTGTCAGACATACGATATGTAATATGCCGAAAAATTGCAAGTAAACTAATTGAACTCAGAAAATATTCGACTTCGAGTTGTAAAATTTGGTATGTGAATTTAACTTGACTTCAAATTTTCTCTTATGACTATGATAAGTCATGGATACTCTAGTTATTATGAAATTAAGACACAACAGATTACATTTAAACTCTGTAACTAAAAGAGTTAATGCTGTGATATTTGGTGTGTGACTACAGCCTATTTAGCTAGTCGTGCATACCCCATTTGAACGCATTTCCAACTCATTTCGATGCGAATGACACATCGCATGCCATGATATTAAAATTGCCGTTTTATGCAAATCGTTAAGCGATCAATGAAAGAAAACGAAATAAAAAAAAAAACAAAAAAAACACAGAGAAATAAAAATAATTTCAAACAAATTTCACAAATTCATAGGTCAAATATTAACCAATTCGGGCCGCAAGTTCCCGGAGATAGAGATGTGCAAAATTGCACAATTTTAAAACGTTGAGAAAGAAAAAAAAACCAAATTACCGAAAACGAAATCAAATGAAATGAAACAAAGCCAAAAAGAAAACAAAGCGATACGATTGAGCTCTGTTGAAATATAGGGAAATATATTTAAAGATAAAGATAGCTTGATTTTAACATTTTCATTGCCAAAAATGGAAAAAAAAGCAACGGGTGGAAGATGAAGAAGAAGATGATGAAAAATTGTCTACAATGCGGCCCTAATGAAGGCAACAGCATCAACAGTTGGAATATCTGGGCTTATTGACTGCCAGTTGTCAAGTGCATAACCAGTTCGGACGACCAATGCAAGCGAGAGCGAGATGGCATGAGTGAGAGAGAGAGAGAGAGGGGGAACAAGGGGTTGGTGGTGGGGGTAGCTTATAGCGGTTTTAGCTACGTTTATTTACAACACATACATTGACCCAACAAATTGTCAATGTTTTAGTTAGTCGTGCACACACACACACACACATACGTCACACGCACACACACATACACACACATATGTGGGGACAGTTGGCGGGGCGCATTCATGCATTCAATTCATTCATTCATTCATTTAGTCAGTCACAAGTCAACCCTGACCTGAAAATACATGACACTAGTGTGTGCATTACATGTGCATATGTGTGTGTGTGTGTGTGTGTGTGTGTCTGTAGGTGTGCATGCAACTGTTTAATGCTTTTTTGTAACTTCTGAATTGCTTTATCTGTTTAACTATAGACTTTTGCGTGTGTGTGTGTGTGTGTGTGTGATTATTGATATTGTCATTAATTTGTTGTAATAGCTGTTGCTATTGTTGTTGTTGTTGTTGTTAGCTCATCATTTCATTTAAATTGCTTATGCGACATGCAACTTTTGTGCAAATTGCTTGTTTCATTCCATTTGGTTTAGCTTAGTGCAAAAAGAAACTGCTCTTTAACCTCATTTTAGT
Organism: Drosophila limbata; assembly: GCA_963924055.1. Classification (NCBI taxonomy): domain Eukaryota; kingdom Metazoa; phylum Arthropoda; class Insecta; order Diptera; family Drosophilidae; genus Drosophila; species Drosophila limbata. The sequence continues at coordinate 31,060,572 of OZ001351.1, forward strand.
GTGATCTTAACTATATTTTTTCGCAAAAATGTGCTTTCAAAGTCCGTTGGCAAGATTGCTCGAGAACTTCTCAACCGATCTTGATGAAATTTTAGACAGATCTTCGAGATACTTTTAGCGAAGGATTTCTTTCTTCAATTACAACTATTTGAAAAAAAAAATCGTAAAAAAGTCTGCCAAAAATCCAACTTTCATATATTTTTATTTTTTCGTTCAAGTTTAAGTTTAAAGTCTTATTTTTACTTTGGAATTATGCTGTCAACACCCTTTAAATCTACCTCCCACTCACTTGATAGCTCAACAACTTAACTCTCAATTGTTAGCCATTTCCAGCATCTTTAATCTTGAACTGAATCTTCCCTTGAGCTAAACTCTAGTTACATTGTTGTGTGATGAGTACAAGCCATGCAATTGACATTGATATTTACGGAGCGGAAACTGTTTAACATACAAGCGCAATAAATCATTTCAGAACAAGCCCATAATTTGTTAAATCAATAACTAAATGCATTTAAATGCCTATTTAAACAATGCAATTTGTACTTGCAATAAACAAAGTAGCAACAACTTAAACAATTGAATAAAATGCAGCTTATTATATATAGAAAAATTCGCACACTTGAATTAAACGTAACGAAAACAAAATTAAAACAATCTCGTGCAATGTGAGATTGAGGAGAGGGTTAAAGAGTAAAATTTATTTTTTTCTATTTATAGTCAACACCTTCAAGTAACTTGAAGTTTTCTTTTTGCTTTAAACGGAGTGTATAAGGATTTGTGTTTGGCGAGCTGACTCGACAGAAATAAATAAATAAGAGAAAGATGAAAAGAAAGGCGAAAAAGTACTGGAGATTACGTAAAAGATTTAGCAAAAATAAAGAATTATATAAGGAAACTGGAATGCAATGAATAGAATTAAAACAGAAGCATAAAAATAGCACAAATATGACATAATGTGAAACCCAAACAATTGAATTAAATTGTATTCCAACGGCATTATATCATATATTATAGGATGATCTTAATTCTCTGCAGCTCTCGAATTGATGCTTGAGTCAAAGGCGATAAAAAAAAAAAAAAAAATTAAGAGAAAAAAAAAATGAAGAATCTCAACAATCGAAAACAAATCGAAATTGAATTTTGAAGCATGCGGAATGCGAAACTCGTTCGTCTTTTTTGCGTTAAACAAAACAACAGTTAACTTTTTTGTTGTCAACAATAACAACAACAAAAGGGAAACAAGTTCTATTGTTGTTGCTGTGAAGTGTTAAACGTGTTTCAATCGCAAATTAAAATTGTATAAATATATATGAATGTATGTATATTAAAAGCAACAAAACAAATGCAATAATTTGATGGTTTATTGTCGTCCGCCCCGAAACGAGTTTCCATATTAAAAAAATACAAAATAACAATAATAATACTAATAAATATACATATAAAAAAGAACAGTAAATGAAATCCTAAATATACAAACAATTTACAAGTTATTGACACTGCAAAAACCAGAAATTTTAACACAAAAAAAAAAAACACAAATCACAAAATAATAAGCGCTTAAAAAGATTGTGGATGAGTATGAAATGTGCTATTTGAACTGGGAAACTGTAAGAGTTGGAATCACTAAATTTGGTAAGTAACTATGTGAAGCTCTAATATAGTTTAAAGTGGAGTCAAATTTTGGATATTTATAAGAATGGAAATTTGACACGGAGATGTTGTTTTTGAACTCGGCAGCTGTGAGATTTGGAATTACTGTGACAAGATTGAAGAATAAAATAGCTTAAATCAAGTAATGTTTGCAAAATCAACAAGAATGAAAAGGAAATTTATGATTTACTTCAATGGTAATGGAAATTTCTTTGAGCTGGAATCGAAAAGTAAAAAAAGATTGGAAGAAAATGATTTTGATGCTCAAAGTGGATAGAAACTGAGGTTACTTTTTATCGAGTGTCTTTCAGATCATTTGCCTGTATATTGCTTACAATTGTTAAATGCCTTAATTCAATTAAAGCTGCTGCAAGGCAAAGCAGAAATACAGAGAAGAAAGAAAGAAGGGAAGAGAAGAGAAGAGACGAGTCTCGTGTTGTTGTTGCACAAGAAATGCATTTTCATGCTAAAAACTGAAAGATGACTTTGGGAGACAAAGGCCATGACAGGGGGCATGAAAAGGCCTAGAGGGGCCAACAGGCAGACAGGCAATACAATCAATACACACAACACACACAGGGCTGGGCCAAAGACAAAGTCTGAGGCAGAGACAGAGGCAGAGGCAGAAGCAGAGACAGCGATGATTCTCGGACTTGCAAGAGTTGAGAGTCGAGTTGAGAGTCGAGGCGAGGCCTTTTGGTCAGGTATTTTGTGCTCCAACTGCCTCGTCAGCCTCGCATACCAAAAAGAGAGCCCGAAGAAGAAGAAGAGGCGTACAAAAAAAAAAAAAACTCGCTTCCTTTATTATTATTCTTTATTTATATATATATTTTTTTTCTTCGTTCTTTTCAAATACACACATAAAAAACGTATTTTTATTCTTATGCGCGGGACGCAGTCGAGCGCAGCACTTGAGACCAGTTTGCCGTCTCTCTCTGTTAGTGTGTGTGTGTGTGTTGATTCACTGCACAAATAAATCTCAGCTTTGAATTTGATCATTGTATGCGTATGTGTGCAGGATTCTTGCCCTTTTTGCTTTTGGTTCTTGCTTCGTTTTTACTGATTGTCAAATCTCTGTTTTATTTAACCTTCTTCATTTTTGCCGTTTTGTTTGAAAGAGAGAAAGAGAACAGGATTTTGTGTGCGAGAAGAAAGAGTGAGAGAGGGAGATGGAGTCAGCCCTTAAAAACAGGTAGACAACTGCATTGTTTATCAGCAGGTAACAACTAATGTTCAGACTCCCAGCGCACAGTGCAGAAAAAGGAAACGCTAAGAAAAAAAGAGGAGAGGGAAAAAACAAACAAATGACTTAGGCAACGAACTGGAGCCAAGGATTCGACTGATGCTCAACTAGCCACAGAGCAAACATGTGCCGAAATGCCTTATTAGGCAGAGCCCCCATAAAGGTTTTGGCTTTGCAGCCCAAATGCGAAGCTCACAATTTGTGCTAGTTGTTGGGGGAATTCTAAGCCAACATTTAGTTTGAATTGCTCTTGGGAAATTGCGAAAACTCTGCGTACAATTGTTCTTGTGTTTGGCTCGAAATCAAATAAAAATTTTGATTGTATTTTTCATTAGAAATTCAAAGTTGCAAACGTCGTGAACTTAGTCCTCTAGGCACGGAGATTTAAATTAGTCTCAGACACATGAGTAGTTTGATCGATTTGGCTTTGAATCTGACGTCCACAGACTTAAAATTTATTCTGAAATTCAGTTATTTTTACTATGCATAATTTATCTAAAATATAGTGTTTTATTTTATTTCCAAACTGTGTTAAGTTTTTTTAATGTGCCGCTTCAACTATATCAAGTTAACAGTTTCCATCTTTAGCAAAAAAAAATGACAGACATTGTTATCAAATTTGCAACTATTGTAAAAAAATGCAAAGTCTTTTTGGGGAGTTTTAAGTCTAAGAACTAAATTTGTAACATTTTCAATTCATTTTGTTAGAGACTTATAATCTTGTGAGACAAATTTTTGAATTAAAATTTTCTTTAAATCGGAACTGAGAGAATCTGTCTAAGCTGACTGAAAGATTGTATTGAGTTGTAATTAAAGTAATTGAAATTCTTTGAAATTCTTCATTAAAAAATAAATTATTATTTGTAGTGTTAGGAGTCTCAGTAATATTTTTGTGATGCTTAAAAAAAACTATTGCAATTGTAATATATTATAACACGAAGATTCAAGAAATTGCGAACTTGATTGACTTTTAAACTCTGTAGTTTGCAATAGAAACTGCAATTTTGATTATTTTACATATGATTTTATTTATCATGAAATTGAAAATGTGTTGTTAAATAAATTTGAAGTATATTCAAGTTCATTTCAAGAGAATGGAATCCCTAGAAGAAACTTTAGCTTCTTAGTAACTGGCTCTTACCTAACTTGAACTTTTGCTTTTGGCCATTTGGCGTTACGCTGTTTTGGCTCACAGCTGGGCAAGGTAAAAAGATGCCGATAATAGTGTATGGGGCTTTGAGGAGGGAAAAGAAAAGGAAAGAAAAATAAAAGGAGAACTTTTGCAACCTTTCTTTCGCTAACTTCCGGCCGCGTGTTGTAACATCTGCGTGTGCGTCAACTCTTTTGGCCAACTCCATTTATTTATTTTTGTTTATTTTGACGGTCTTCTAACAGCTGCAGAGTTCGTCATGTTGTTGTTGTTGTTGTTATCAAGTGCTAAGTGGCCAATGTTGAGTTATCGCAGCAACTTTATCAATGAAATTTCCTTTGAAATTTATTGACTTTTACTTTGAATGGCCCGAAGAAAGAAGAAATGAAATGAAATGAAATGAAAAGATCGACAAAAGATGATTGCGAAAAAATTAAATAAAACAGGAAGTTAGTCAGTTACTTAAAAAAAAAAGTTAGTAGCAGCTGTTGTTGTACGAATTTATACATAGTTGTTGTTCTAGGAATTGGAATTGTTTTCAAGAGCCAGCAGACCTTGTCTTAAGGTCGCGCCTGCCATATTGAATATATATAAGAATACATATATGTAATATATGAATATTTATGGCTGCCACATGCAACACGCAACAACAAAACACAAGACTATATAACCGCACTAACTAAAGCATATTTATAGTTAGTTCAAGTCTCTTTTTCAGTGTGTACATACATATATTTTTGCCTGTTCATGGGAGCAAAAATCACAGACTCTTTGCAACAGCAATTATGGCCGTGGCAACTGGCAACTGGCAACAGGCAACTTGGCAACTGGCAACATCATTATGTTGCACTTGAGACAGGGTTCGGTTTTGGTTTTGGTTTTGGTTTTGGTTTTCTCTCTCTGTGTTCTTTGCGAGCTGCTTCTTGGGCTCTCAACGCTTTTGCCCTTGCCAAGAATCGTGCTTGCTTTTGTTGTTGTTGTTGTTGTTGTTGTTACTGGTTCTACCACTTTTCGTGTTGCCTTGACTTTGCTTTGGACAAATGGCAGCCCAGCGACTCAGAGCAACGCCCAAAGTCAACTTGGCCTTATGTACATGACGCTTTTTTGTTGTTGCGAAACGGCATAGTAAGCCCTCTTGGCCCTCCCCTCGCTGGCATGCACCCTACTCTATGCACCATCATCATTATCATCATCATTAGTGGCAACTTGTTGATCATAATGATCTTTAAGGCTAGCTGCAACTTTTGCTAGCTGCCTATCTTTGGTTTTTTTTTTTTAACTGCTTCCACTTCCACTTCTACCTCTTCTATTTATCTCTGCTTTTGCTTTAGTTTCTCTCTCACTCTGTTTTCTACATCTTCTTCGTTTTTCTTTCAAGCTTCTGCTCTCAACTTGTACTTTTGCTTCTTGGCCAAAAGAGATTTGTGGCTGCATTGTTATATAATTTGCCCATTGCCAACTTTAACTAACTTTATATTCGACACACACATGTGTGTGTCTCTCTCTCTCTCTCTCTCTCTGTGTGTGCGCTCAAGTGTGTGAAGTTCTTGGCCAGCTTTGCGTTAACCGCTAAGCCAGAGCCAAAGAGCCAACTAAACCACTGAGTCAGAGTCCATGTCCAGAATAATGGTATGGAATAAAATGCAAGGTCTGTGCAACGGGGGAAATAAAAAAAGAAACAATTCAGCCTAAACCACAACCTGAAACTAAGTGTCTAACTAACCAACTGACTAACTAAAGCAATGCCCAAATCCATTAAATCAGTTCAGAGCCATAAAAATGCTTTTAAAAAATTTATTACTTTCAGTTATTAGCACTAAACAAGAAATTTAGAAATTTTTTTAAACAAAATGTTCAGTTGAGAATGAAAAAAATTTAATCAAAAGTATCATAAAATATAATTAAGTTGTCAATTTTTTTGAAGATTGTTAGGCTTTAAAATATTTTTGTATTTACTGCAAAACTTAAAGGCAGCTTTTACTAATTTTAATCCTTTGTTACTATTGTAAATTTAAGCAGGATTTGAAATTGTAAATCATTTAAATAAAAATTCGTTTGCTTCATTTAAGTTTGTTGTGTAGAATTTTGTGGAAATAAATAATATAAATAGAAGCAAAGTTGAAATATCTAGAAAGGCAGCTTCAATTAATAACTCTCTGTCAAAATTTAAGATCATTCAAAAGTTTAGTAAATTTGAAAACTTAAATTAGCAAATTGTTTATTTTTTTTTTAAAACAATTCCTAAAGTAAACTCACGTTTTCAAACCATTTGATTTCAAGTGAACGATTTTCCACTCAAATTTCAAGCTGGCCCCCTCTGTGCACAACACACGCACGCACACACTCTCATACACACACACACACACACACACACACACATACACACAGTTGGTAGTTAGTAGCTGCGTGTGATTTAAGATTCACGTTGGGGTCCAGCGACAACAACAAGTAATTTCCACTTCCACATCCACTTCCACAGCACTTGCCACGCCATTTCATACCATTCCATGCCATTCTATCCATTCTACATTCTATCTACATTGAATTTCATACCCTTTTTCCATTCCATTCTATGCTTATGATCTTGCTCTATGCTATTCTCTTTATTATACTTTATTCCTACATGTAATTATGATATTTTTTTTTTGCGCGCAAAAGACAAAGGGCAGTTAAGCGTCAGACGAGCAGGCGGAGCATGTGAAACAAAAGACTTAGGCAGCGAACTTGACAGCGAATTTCGATGCCCAGCCACAAATCAGTGAGGCATTTCCACAGTCAAATTTCAAACCAAAAAAAAAAATACAAAAAATAAAACTAAAAACGAGGCAAAAATTCACTTTCGAAACAAAGTTAATAAATTCTTATAAGCCCCACCATCGAAAAGAAAGTTATACGATTTGAATTTATTGATATGAATATTCTTCTTTTTTTTTTAATCATGGTCAAGGGTGAAGCGGGTCGAGAAAGCACCGAAAAACAGAAAAAAAAACAAACTTGAAATCGTATGACTTAATAGGCAGACACAGCGATTATATAAGACACCAAATAGACGAAGGAGAACGTGGAGAACGTGGAGAACCTCTCTGAATCTGTATCGAAATCTCTTGTTGTTGTTCTTCTTGCTCGTTTTTTTTTGGCAATTCAATGAAAGTGATTGATGTTGCCAAAGATTCGGCGTAGAATCTAAATAACCAAGGGTCGTGTCGTGTGGGCGTCAACACACCAGACAACGCTGACTCTGCTTAAATTCTTATTATTTTTCACTTCTTTTTTTTGCTGTTATTCGTTTGTTGTTGTGCTCACTGTGCTTGAAGCATTGTAGAACTCCAGACTGTAGATAGCCATCAGCATTTGGCTGACAGATTTGTAGCTATTATATGGTCATAAGCATTTATTTGGCTGTCAGCTTTTTGTTGTTAGTCGCAAGTAATGAGCTCGAAATGTAACCAAAATGGCTTGGAGGAAATTCAAATTGGTCCTGAAGGCAACAACTCGACCAAAAAACAAATTGATAGTGATGCTGATTTGATTCTAGGAATTCAACAAATGAAAAGAGAAGAGTGTGAGTTTAAGCATCATTATAATATTATAATGTTGGAATAGGCCAATATAACTAAGAATTAATATTGTTAAAGTTGACTAGGGAATTGTTTAAAGAACTGTGAAATGGAGTAAGAGTTTTAAGTTGCTGCTTATAAATTGATTGTAAAATGAACAAGCAAATAGATTTTTTGTATCAAGAAATCTAGTAAAAATTTGAAATTAATTTGGAAAAAGTTTGAAATCTTCTTAAATAAAAAAAAAAAAAATAGATGCTGTGTATCAATAAATCGATTAAAAATATAAAACTAATTCGAAAAATATTTGAAATTTAGTTTTATTTTTATTTCTTTAGGAGTTTTAAGACAAAGTTTGAAATTTGTCTATTAAATAGAAAAAATATTTATCATGTTAGAGTGGTTATAAATTCTATTATTTTTTAATCATTTGTAGTTAAGAACTCATTTCAAATTACAAGATGACAGTCTGAGTCTCAGGGCAACGAAAATCTTCAAGCGGAAAACAAAATGCATTATATTTCATTGTTAAAAAAATTTCAGTTCTATCAATGATTCTGTCAACTAAGAAGTTTAAAGCGCCTTCTTCAAGCTCTTCTCTTAACGTATCTCTCTTTTAATTGAGAAAATCAAAGTGCATTCAAATTGATTTTCAATAAAGTGAAATGAAATTTTTCAATGCTAAAAGCGAATTTGAGCTGAGTGTGGTTAAGAAATGCTATTCAAATCCATTAAAAACAACATAAAACTGGTGAAAATCTATTCTAAATTCAGTTCGAAATTGAAGAAAGTTTTTTTTTTCAACGAAATTGTTTTCATGCCTTTATTTTCGATTTTTTGTATTTTATGTGCATTCTTTTCAAGAGTTGCAGTTGCAATTTGCATAGGATGCAATAAAATCGTTTATTTTTGTGGTGATGGCCAAACAAATGACTTAGGCAACAAACTTGACTGATTGAATGAGTTTGTTGCCTAAGTCTTTTGAAATGCAAGAGGAATGTAGATGGAGGTATCAACTTACCATTTTGAACTTGGCTGGGCTGCGTTTGCGGTTTGTTGTTGTCAACATTTGAATTTAAATTTGATTCCTGCGCCTGCGCCTGCGTCGACGTCGGCGTCGACGACGACAAATCGAGACTATGACGCGTTTGGCCAAAATAATGACGTCGATGATGGAAACGTTTGCGGGTCGATGATGATGTTAATGATGTTGCTGTTGTTGTTGTTGTTGTCAAACTCAGTGGCTGCTCCTCATTTGTTGTTGCTGTTGTTTGTCCCTGCGGTTCCGGCTCCGGTTCAGGTGCTGTCGGCGTTGGCGTTGGCGTCGGAGTCGGCCTCGGTGTGCTGTTGTTGTTGTTGTTGTTGGGTGTCGTCGAACTGGCGCTGCTCGGACTAAGCGGCGGCACCAAACAACGTTCATCGTCCTGTGCCTTGTGCTGCAGCAGATTCTGTGATTCCAGCAGACGTTGTTGCTGCTGATGCAGACGATTTTTGATCAAAAAGATTTTCGGCATTTTGGCTTAGTTGTTGTTGTTTTTGGATAATATTGATAATTTAAATGTTGCACAACACACACACAATATATTTGTATATACTCCAACACACACACAAAAGCGCGCACTTACACACACACTGGCTTTTCAGTAAACAAAACACTAATCCAAATGTGTGTCTGTTTCTGTCTGCTACCCACTGTGTGTGTGTGTTTTTAAATGAACGCCAGTTCTATCAGCAAATCCGATTTACAAAAAAAAATAATGTATTTATATATATTTTTTAAAACATATATAGTTATAATATTGTGATATATTTATATATATATCAAACTGTGGTTGAGCTCGGCTCAGTTTAACTTTTTGTGTTTCTTCATCATTTACAGTTGTTTTTATTTTATTTTTTTTTAATAAATACAATATATAGTAATATACGTATATCTCTCTTTTATATAGCGCACTTTGAAAAACAAAACAAAAATATTTTTTATTTTTTTAAATTTTCTTGATGTATAACTTTAAACTGTTATTTAGTTTATCAGTTTGTTTTTTGGACTGTTTAGTATTTTTTGTTACGCGAACTTTCCGTTTTTTAACCGAATTGTTGTTTGAATTTTTTGTAGTTTTTTTTTTTGTTCAACGGTTCTCAGTGTATGTTTGTAGCTGTATATATATATTTTTTTTTCTGTTTTTGGCAGTTTTGCAGCGAAAACACGTGCATTCACAACGCCGGCTCGCCTCTTACTGTATTGAAGCGGTGCCAGGCGTTGAGCAGTTAGGCCAAAGTCAACCGCAAAACGCAGCGGCGCAAGCGCAGGCGCTGGCAGCGCTGCCTACAACAAACTCAGTTAGATGACGGCGAATTCAACGCAAAACACCGTAAGCCGCACTTTTCAAGCGAGCTATAGACAGAAAGAGAGCGAGCAACAGAGAGAGAGAGAGAGAGAGAGAAAGAGCAAGCGAGAGCATGTTGTTAGGAGAGAGCGTACGTTCGCTTTCGTCAGTGAGTCAGTGGAGCCGAAGAACATGTGAAAGAACGAACGAACGAACGAACTCGGCTGCGGCTTCGTTCGACTCGTAACTGTTTAAGCTGACGCTGCACAGTGGACAAAATGTGCACAAATTTGCGTCAAAATTCAGTTACCTATAGTCCAGTGATTTGGTTTATTTGCTCCTTTTGTTTTTTTTTTAAATTAAAATTAGTTGTATAAAAGTAAAGAAATATGAAGTAAACGATTTTATTAACAGAATTATTTTTTTAAAAAGATAAATGTGTGATATAATGATAACAGTGTCCCACAATATTAAATTTATGGAGACAGCCGGTCAGTCATCAGACCTCAATGAAATGCAGAAATTCATCTATAAATAAGAAAATATTTGATTTAACTCAAGTGCAAAATTAAAAAGTCGATATAAAAAAAGACTTGAATAAAAATACATTCACTAACAATAAAATATTATACCGTTTTAGAAATTTTCCCCTGTTTTAAAAACGCATTTGTTTAAGTTGATTACATATCAAAAAAGTTTTTTATTTTCATGATTTTAGAAATATTTCCTATCTTTTTCCTATTTTTAGACCTCAATCTTAAGAATAAGTCCTGGCTTTAAAAAAATATGTTTAGATTGTAAGGTGCAAAGCCCTTTTTTTTTCAAAAAAAAAAAATGAAGTTCGAGTTAGAGAAATATCGAGTTATAGAAGTACGAGCTATGTTTTACTATCGAGAGAAGTTATTTTTCCCGTTGTTAGAAATTCGAAATAAAATTTCTATATTTTAAAAATATTTAGCTCACTCTGGAGAAAAAGTTTCTGCCTTTTAGAAAATTTGTTTCGATTGTTACGGTCCAAAGCCCTGTTTTTTATTAAAAAAAAAAAGGTATTAAACTTCAGAAAGCTAAGCAAAATTTGTATTTCTTTGTTTATTTATTTATTCGCTATTATGAATGTCAAATCGCCATTGAGAAAAACTCAAAGGCGAATTTTAAAACTTTAGTCTAAAATCCGGGTCGCTTTTTTTTTTGGTAAGTGTATACTTTTTTGGGGTCTGCTACGCCTCCTTCTATGTGTTATAGACATTTACCAAAATTACAAAACTTTTCTTAGGCTTTACAAAAATAAAAAAGCAACCTTTTTTCCGATAGATTTGGCCCAATGTGCGCTGCGCTGGTTGCGTGCCCCGTTTGCTGAGCACTGTGAGCACCTGAGCTCACTTAACGTTCGCGATCGCGTCGCTGCCAACAGCGAGAGAGAGTGAGAGTGTTTTGTGCCTGTGTCTCAGCTCACATTGTTCTTGTTGCTGTTGTTGTTTTTGTTGCTTCATTTCGCTCACATAACGTTTCTCATGCAGTTTTTTTTCGTTTGAGGTCTCTCTCTCTCTCTCTCTCTTTCTTTGCCTCTCTCACTGCGCATGTGTGTCTGTGCTTGTGTGTGTATTACTTGTTGGTTCAGAGTCAAGGTAGAGGTAATGTTTTATCGCTGCCGCTGCTTGTTGTTGTTGTCGATGTTCTTGTTGCTGTTGCTGATGTTTCTTTAGCCTGTTGCTCGCTTTGGTTGTTGCTTTGGCCATTTGCCGGTTGGGATGTTTTGCTATACATGTGTGTGTGTGTGTGTGTGTGTTTCTGTGCATGTGTGTTTGCTTGGCTTGTACTTGTTGTACTTAGAGCTGCTTAATACTCTCGTTGTTGTTGCTGTTGTTGTTGTTATTATGACTTTGGTCTTGACTCTGAAATCGCTAAAAATGTTATGAAAACCATTTTAATTTGTTTTCCATAGAATTAAACAGCGTCTTAGTCTAAAAATAAAGATTAAAATGCAGCTAGAGTTAAAGCTAAATAACAGCTAAATAATGTGTTTAAATATTTAGGGATAAATAATATTTATATATTGTATTTATTTAAGTTTTAACAATGGGAAATTAATTTTTTGCTTATTCCAATTGAAATAATTTCGTTTTTAAATAATTAATAATTTATTAAAATATATTTACATATGAAAAAAAAAATTTTTTTTTTGTATTGTTCTTCAATTTTCAAATATTGTATTTAGGAATTTACAATTGGCTTATTTTCTAACAGCAATTTCCAATTGAAATAATTATTTTTTTAAGTTAATTGGTGATGTGTTCAAGGATTTACAATTGGCGAACAAATTTGCTTTTTTGTGCCTTAGATTCTAATGGAATTATTTTAGCAAGTCTATAGCAAGTTTGTTGTTTAAGTCATTTGTTTGCAGAATTTTAGCTGCAGTTTCATCATTATCGACAGCACAGTCTGTGTGTAAGTGTGTGTGCGTGTGTGTAACTACAAAAACGCGTAGATACATGAAAAAGTACAAGAAGAAGAACAACAACGTCAATAAGTACCATATAAGCGAAATTAAACGGCAAAATAGTTGGCAACGCGCGCGCGCAAGCGTCGTGTTCATGTGTCTCTGTATATGTGTGTGTGTGTGTATGTGTGCGTTGGCTATAAAAATGAAGAAGCAGCCGCAACGGCAACGACGACGACGACGACTTGTAATGAGCGCTTAGAACGCGCTTAGAATGGCAATAAGATTACGGCGAAACAAAATTCGCTCTCTTCGCTAGGCAGCGCTCTCTGTCTCTCACGCGCTCTCTCACACTGTCTGCTGTCTCGTTTTGGCAACGACAACGACAACTAACGTTATTTCACACACTTTGCGTATGTGTGTGTGTGTCTTGATTGTGTGATGTAAGCGCGCTGCGACTGCGGCGACAAACAGAGTGGCGAGCAGAGCGACAGAGCCAATTCGCCGCTAAACACACCTGTGAGACACACACACACACACACACACTTGCAGGCAAAACGACGTAACAAATTTACAGCTAACTTTGAAGCTGTATGCGGCGAGAGAGCGAATTTGAGAGAGAGTAATTTTGAGCGAGTAAATTTGAGAGAGTAAATGTGAGAGAGTAAATTTAGAAGAGTGTAAATGTGAGCGAGCGAATTTGAGAGAGAGAGCGCCAACAAGTGCGTCTGCAGATACCTGTTGGCAGTGGCTTTGACTGTGACTGTGACTGTGACTCTGACTTTGCCGTCGCTTCGTAGCAGCGGCAGAGGCAGAGGCAGCGACAGAGAAAAGAAGCAACATTGCCGTTGCAACATTTGCTGGCTTTTGAGCTGCGCGCGCTTCTTAACTAATTGTTGTTGTTGCTGTTGTGTTGCTGTTGTTCCTGCGCCAACTTCACTCTCACTCAAATGCCGCTGCTGCCTAACCAAATGCAATGCAAGTGCTCTTGCCCTTTCGCAAGGCAGCAGCAACAACAACAACGACAACAACAACAACGACAACAACAACAGCGACAACAACAACAGCTACATAACAATCCTGTTGGCTGTTGTCAGCGATTTCTTCAAGGCAATTTGAATAAGTATACACACAAAAATATAAGTGTATTTTTTGTTGGGTTACCTAAGCACGCGATGCGTTTAATTTATGTAATTGATCCTTTGGAATCTACGTTTATGCTTATGTTTTAACTAGAGATGGAAAAATTAATCATAAAAATTGACAATTTGTTCTTCGATAATATTGTTTGACGATTTATAGTCAATTTATTTTGTCTTTTGAACATTTTAACATTTCTCTATCCATAATTTGGATCCATAATTTAAATCTACATAACAAGCATAAACCCAAGCGCTTAATAAATGTTAACATAATACTTTAAGCTCTGTGGATTGTTGATCGTATTATGAATAAGTAAGGGAGAAAAAAAAACCACTTTGGAATGAGCCTTTTATAAATCAAAAATTATATTAATTTTTGCTTTGGACGAGTGAGAGATTTTAAAAGAACCGAAGCATATTTTCATAGATTTCATTTCATAAAAACACATAAATTACATTTTAAATGACAATGTTTAATAAATAAATCACTCCAATAACTAATAATTATGATTAATATTAATTTTGGCTGATTTTTGTGATTTTTTTTGAATTCTTTTTATTTGATTTTTCAAATTTTCAACATAATTATAAATTATTTGTTTGTTTTATTTATTTATACAGTAAAGTCATGTAAAAAACGTATTTAAATGGCCTTTTTTTATTAAAAAAGTATTTATTAATAATGCAATTGATTTAAAGTTTTATCAGTAAATATTGTTTTTTTTTTAAACCAACTAAAGAAAATGTATATATTTCTGAGCTGTCATTAGTTAAACTTTTTGCACATAAATTATACGAATATCATAAATTTATTTTTAATTTCAATTAAATTAAAGATTCATAGATTTTGTTTGCCAAAACAAAAGAAAACAAAACATCTTTCTTTTTTATTGTATTGCTTAGAACATGTTTTTACAGATAACATTATATAAATGAAGCTGAACTATGGACACAAAATTTGTGAATTATTTATTTTGTTAAATCAATTGCTTGATTAACTGTATATACAGTCGACAACATAAATATTTTGAAAAATCCACTCAATATTTTAACTTTCTGTGGCATCATTGGAAAAGTCATTTAAATTTCGTTTAAATGATACAAAACTTTCCTTAACCCATTAAGTACCCATTGAAAAATTAAAATTTTTGTAAAAGTCTACACTTCAAACAATTCTAATAGTGATTGCAAGATATTTTTTCAAAAATCCTTTCGTTAATATTTTTTTTTAAAGGTTTTTTGTATGGAAGGATCTCTAAATATTTTGTATGAAGAGGAAAAAAATGTGGCTAAAATAGTAATTTTTAGCAATTTTCAAATGAAGCCAAAATTTACATAAAGTAAGTTCAAATTATGAGTAGATTTGACTTTAGTTTTGTCAAAATACTTTATCCGACCACTGTATATATAATAATTTTTTTTGTTCTTTCTAATTTCTACTGTGTTTGCAGTTTTTTTCTAAATCCTGGTTAATAAACCAGACCTAGGCCAGGGCCACTTGCAACTTGTTATGGCTGCTATGCGTGTGCCTTCTTATCGGAGTGTATGTGTGTGTGTTGTGTGTGCTGTGCGTGTGTGTGTGTGTGTGTGTGTGTGTATTTGGTGTTGCTTGAAATTGCGCTTGAGCGCACACAGAGCGCCTATAACACTATTAATGCTTTGGGCTTCAACTTTGGCTGCGCCTCATCATCATCATCATCATCATCATCATCATCATCATCATCATCATCATCATCATCATCATCATAAACATCATCATTGTCTTTATAACGAACATAATGCTCATCATGATCATCTTCAGTGTCTGTGCGGTAATTGCAGGTCTTTAAGAATGTGTTCTTTTGGACCTTCCTGCGCTCTGTTGTTGCTGTTGTTGTTACTCTCTTGTTTACCTCAAGCGTCACTCTGTCTCTTTCGCTCTCGCTCGCTCTCTCTCTCTCTGTCTCGGCTTGCTGTTTGCTGTCTATGTAATGTTCTTTGCTTCCTTTGCTTCTTTGGTTCTTAGCGTCGCTTTTGTGTGTAATTTTTCTCTCTTTTTTTACTTTTTATCTTTATTTGCTCAATTGTCGTCATCGACGACGGCGACGTGCTCGCTAAAATAATGCTAAAGTAAAGTGAAGTAAGAAGAGATATAAGAAGAAGAAGCAGCAGCAACAGCAGCAGAGCGACGGCAGCAAAAAAAAAAAAAAGTAAATGAAGAGCGGCCGAATACCTGTTTTACCTGTTTGTATACCTACTAACGTACTAACACTGTTATAGCGGATTCACGGCGCACACGCCTGACAACAGCAACAACAACAACAACAGCAACAACTACAGCAACAACTACAGCAACAACTACAGCGTCAATGCGATTGAAGACGAGACCAAGTCTCTCAGTTTGAGGCCCATTCTCAGTCCCAAGAGCAACCCAACCCAAACGAACCCATCCAAAGCTCGAGAACCGTAGCCTTACCCCACCGCAGCCTGTTCTCTTCTCCCTCTACCTCTCTCACCCTCTTTCTCTCTCTCTCTCTGTGTCTCTTTCTGTGTGCAGATTCTTGGACTTTGGTTACATCTTTGGCTTTTCGCTTTTGAATCCCGTTTCCTTCCCTTGCTCCCACTATAATACACAGAAAATAAAAATGCATTCTTAAATTTCCTGATTTTAGCATTTATTTTTTAGGGATATGATTTATGCAACTCGTATTAACCGATTGAAATTGGTAACCGTAACTGAAACCGTAACCGTAAATAAACTTTTATATTATACCGATACCGAACAATTGAATTTATTCCAACCAAAGTAACCGTTTAGAAACCGATTCATCTATTACGGTTAATTTCGGTTGTAAATTTGATTTTTATTTCTAATTTGAATATTGAACTCAATAAAAATTATCTTATTTTTTAAATTTTGTAAAATTTGTTTTCTAATTTACATGCTTTTAATATTTTAAATAATTTTTGTTGTGATCCGGAATCATAACGGTTACGTAACCGATATACAAAAAATTTTCAAAACATATATCCGTTAACCTAAATGCGAGTTTATTGTTAAATTAAGAAAAAAATTCAGTCTAAAATGCAAGTTTAAATTTGCTGATTTGAGCTTTCTTTTTTTTTTTGGATATGATTTAAGGACAATTTTGCTAAATTAAGAAAAAAATCATTGTAAAATTCAAGCCTAAATTTCCTGATTTTAGGATTTATTTTTTATTGATATAATTTTAAAATATAATTGCTAAATTTAGGCAAGTTAAAGATAAGATCGGTTTAAAGGATCTATTCTTTTTGGTTTTTATAAGAAAACGTTTAATCCGATTGGAAGTTCTCTGGGTCTTTCAATCAGACTTTATATTCAGTATTATATTTCAAATGATTTGAATATTTTATTGCTAGCTTCTATTAGTTTTTTCGATATTAAATAGATAAAGAAATGACCATGATTCATTATTAGAAAGTACGCCTAAAATATTTAAATCAATTAAAAAACACTTAGTAGAACTCAAATAATTAATATACATAATTGCTAAAAGCGATTGAAGAATCGTATTTACAATAGGTCTGAAAAGTAAAATTCAAAATCTTGAAAATGATTGTATCCTAGAATCCTGGACTCATTTTTCCCTCTGTGTATAGTAGAATCTTGGCTATCGCGTCTTCTCAGTTCCTTTTAGTTCCAGATGCTGTTGCTGTGTTGCCTGTCGCTCCGTTGTCCGTTGTCGTTTTCGTTGTTGTCGTTGTTGCCGTTGTTGTTTGTTGTTTCCTTTTGTGCCGTTTTATGAACGCTTCACTTTTTTCTGACGCTGGAATTTTCAAGCCCCCTTTCAAGCTCCCTTTTGGCCAACAACACACATTTCACTATGTCTATTTTGGTCGCAGTTTGCGTCTTTGACCATAATGAACTGCCAATATATACAGACGTGTGCGAAATAATAAGAACAGCATATGAGACAATTTAATTTGGTAAAATAAAGTGGTAAAAAATCTTAATTATAATAAACCCTTATATTATTTGAATAGTTCACATTTTAAGCTATGTATATCCTAAAAGAGTTCAAGTCCTGCTATGTCCTTATCTTTTATAATGCCAAATTTGTTGGGTTAAGTCGAAATTCAGGTGTTCGAAATAATAAGAACAAAGTGAGAAAATAACGGATTGTCGTTTTCCACATAAGTTTTAACAATTTATAAGTATACACTTAGTTGCCTACATTCAGTATAAGTGGGCTCCACCCCTTTTCCGGATCATTTAGACACACCGGGACTATATAGAAGCTATGAGAACGCGGCATCTGGAGATAGGAGTATTCTCCCAAGTATTTTCTTCTTCTTGTCACAACTGTCCAAAATTTTTTATCCATAACATCTCGCATTTCCATCGCAATAATATTCATTGATGATCCACTAGATTATTGCTCGGCGAAAGAGTCAACCCCTCCTTAACATCAATATTGTGGTATCGCTTGAACTCGGTATCTTGCCTTGAAATGAGTTTTGGGACATTTCTTTGTGGGTAACTCCATTGAAGGACCTCTAAAACTCTGCAAAACACTTTTTAATATATTTTCAACATGGTAGTTGGCATTGACGGTACCCAGAATTCCAGCCAGAGGATTAGCCACATAGGGCAAATAAATTCTCTACATCCAGAAAATTATGAATTGATCCTGACACCGTTTGTCATGATCAGTTGAGCCAAATGTGGTAAAGTTCGCTTAAGATAATAAACAATAGAAGGTTAAAAGCTCTCAATAGCCGAAATTATGATGAAATGACCATTAAGCACGGTGGTCTAAGACCGATGATACAGAAATTTATTTTTTTTTTTTGCGGATATGTCATAAATAAAATTGTGGGTATCATGGATCTCAACTTCTATTCTAGAACAATACTGGCAAGTGTTATGCTTAAAATAAGATGCTCCACGTTAGATTT